>JAQGBX010000711.1:0-31480 GCA_034698745.1 Megaphyllum sjaelandicum | reverse complement strand
AACTGAATGTATAGCATATCCTTTGCCACGGATCCTCCTATTAGAGATGCGCCCTCATTTAAAACGCATGCCGCATTCTTATCCTTCTTGATAGCGCTAGTGTACGCCGAGTGGTAAGCGCCTGCAATGAGCATTCACTGTATTCTCACCCTTCTACTGAGAAAATTCCAAGTACGTGACTCCAGTTCGGTAATTTTTCTGAAAATTGTTATTTAGGCAAACTATATAGTGGAACCTCATTAAGAAGAACTTTCTATTAACTTCTGATTTCGGTATGGACGAATAATGTTAATTTCTTCGTTTAAGACGAATTCCGAATTCGGATATCACAGAATTTCGGCTAAAACAAACGAGCTCACTAGCATTCGCGATATGTTACGTCAAGATGAACTGTAGGCTTTATGAAAAAGTATACGTTATATAACGGTGAATTCCCCGATAAATGTTCACCCAACTTTCCAATCATATACATGGAGTAGGATTTCGATGCAACTTTAGTTTCTTATTGCTGGAGCCTTTATTTTGTCCGACTTCTGATAATACGAAATACGGTTTAAACTAACAAATGTTCACGTTCATCTTGATTCGTCTTAACGAGGTTCAACTGTATTGTCGACGTTTTTATCTTTTGACCGACAGATTTGGCGCTAATGTCCGCGTGTCTGGGTTTCAATCACTGGCACCGGGTCTATAGTGTTATCCAAATGCAGCCTGATCGTGTATTTTTAGCTTTTCACATGTAGGCCCTGTTATTATCGCCTTTGTACCCTTGGAAATATGTCCAAAAATCTATGTTTAACTTCGCACGAAGGTGTAATCTCCGAGCCATCCTGTCAACGAACCAGGAAAAAAAAAGCTAGACTATTATTTGCATATACAGACGCGTACATGTAGCACTTTTGCCAAGAGTGACAGAGACCTCGATACGAGCCCGAGCTAGGTTGTTGGGGCTGAGGGTTTTCTGGCTTCCTCATCCGCATTTTTAAGGAAAATGGGGATTAGCATCACCGTGGAAATAATCCGATGTGACGGGCGGACTGCCAGCGTCACCTCTGCAGGGATTCATTCTATACCCGAGTCCAGGATCGAAACCCGCGCAGTGCGACCGCGTTGAGCTCATTAGCTCACAGATTCGTTTTAAGCTCTTATCCGGATCAAATTTAATATGCCGGATTTAAAATGTAGATGGCGTTGAGTTTCTTTTTTTTGTATCGCGGCAACATCCTCAGAAATCTCCGAAACGGTCGTAAGATTCTGCGTGCTGGGTCATCATGCCAACATCGAACTTAGCAACTAAGAGTAAGTTTTTTTTTTTTGCCACTTATTTTAAAAGCCGTTTATCACGCAAGAGCTTGAACATCTTTGCATCTGCTATCAGCGAGAAATCCAATTCTTGATCAGACTGTTCTAGATGCGTGACTTGTACAATCATGACACGTGGAATGTGCGTGTGGAAAGTGCACGAATCCAAACTATCCACACGTACTGTTGATAAGGGGCCATCCATAAAGGACGTCTGACAAAGGGAGGGAGGGGGAGGGAAGTATGGGAAAATGGGACACAGTAAAGTGGACGTCCGGATGTCGACTTGTGCTTAAAGTGTCATTTGCTGATTCAGTTTTGTTTTGTCTGTTTTATATACAGTTATAATATTCTGTAGGTCTGTGGTTCACTAATGGTAATGTTTTCAATTTAAAATTTATAAAGAACATATTAAAAATTGCTTTTGTATAATCAACAAGCTGTTTTCTAAATTGGACGGGACATGTGAGAGGGGGTGTTACATGGAAAAATACATGATGTCCTTTATGGATGATCCCTAGCTAAGCCGCTTGAATTTTAGAACTCTATACCTGTATGTACACTGTATAATGAAGCTACGTGTAAGTAAATGTTTTATAGCGGTGCATTTTGTGTTTAAAATGTTTATACTGTATATACTTCGGTTTACATGTATACTGTATAATTCATTTTTTGTGAATACCTACTGTACCTTCAAAATCTTATTCTTTGGATTGCGCATTGCATTCAGAAGAAGTGAAGTCTTCCGGTTTTTTTGGCAGCTAGACTACTGACTTTAGGGCTAGCAGGTGCAGTATAAAGAACTCTTAGATACATGTACGTCGTTTGTTAAAGATCTGTTAGTAAATTACACTCGAGCTTATTTGTGTACAGATTGAACGCATTTGCCCCGGTGGTCATTTATTATGCAAATTTATGTTAAGAGGAAACAAAAATGTCGGTATAATGGAGGCTGACGCTTTCCGAGCCTGGCTAAGACAACTTAGCTGGTTGTTCCATTCTAAGTTTATACCTCGGTTATTAAATTATGCGTTTACTGACTTCGATGTTACAACAATGTTATCTCCATTCTATAGAGCTCTGTTATCCACTATAAAATTTTGCCAACATCTGGTGCATCGGTCATGCATGATAAAAACAACAAAACTCGTTGAATAACACGTATTTTTTTTTGTTTTTAAAAAATGGATGATGAACGATTTTACTCACTGTTTTCTGAAGAAATGCGGATGGTGAATTATATCTTAAAATACGCGCACATCTGTCGTGAATAAGTCATTTCCGGCTCAAGTTCACTTTTTAACCGCAATATGAAGAGCTGCGCTGGCACATCCTTAACGAGTTGATTTGAAGAAATCCAAAGCGTAAACTCCCGAGCTGTGTGGTTACTGACGGCCATTGACGACATACAGTACATGTAGGCTACATGTATACTGGACGTGTATCGAACATTTGTCTTACACACGGCACGGGTTTAAGTTCAATTCTGTCTCTCAACCTTTGTTCACGTCCCTTTCGAAAGCATAGCTGTATTTAAAAAATGACAGTTTGAATTAGACAAGCGTGGATTTTAAACACGTTAAGTAAAGAGCATTCTCTAGAATGGGCATAATGCAGATTACGCAACACTTCCTGTGAATTTTATGGCGAATTCAGATGGTCAATCTGGTGTGCACCAGTGTACGCTACAAGGTGAGGCATAAGTCTGTAAAGTCTTGTTGCGCCTGCTGCCTGCAATAGTGCCAATTTAACAGACTTATGCCTCACCTTGTAACCTACACCGGTGAACAACAGATTGACCATCTGAATTCGCCATTAGATTCTTTCTGTTGACATACTGTACAGTACGGTAAGTCAAAACTTGCGGATAAACAAATGCGAGATTAGCAAGAAATTTTGGTAAAAGTCACGCGTTGAGCTCCTAAAAACATGACTGCAGCAATACAGTATACTGTACAGTGTGTACTGTATAATGAACGGAAAGGTGCTTTAGCTTTTAATGGGGAATTCCCTGTTACAACTTCACATTTTTCATACGGTCGAAAGTTCGTTATAGCCAAAAAATGTGAAAAAGTAATAACCGGATTCTAAATTCGTCTTTAATGATGAAATTAACTTTAACTAGAAATAACCAGAAATTCATATACAGTAAAGCGCGTTCTTCCGAATGAGGTTTCACTATACATACAGTGTATACGGTAATTACAGTATGCAGTGTATGTTTTTAAACTAGTAAAAGATTTACCTTTAGTTATTCTTGAATATAACATCAAAATTGAAATGAATCCCATCGTAACCCGCTGATGTCACTGCATGTACAGTATGGTATCATTTAAACATTTTCATTTTTTTTTCTTTCTTTGTACATAAAAACTGGCATTTCATATTCCATGGTCATTTTCGTGGACTTATGGACCTATAAAACGAAAGACAGATTCCACATTTTGCCCTTTCTATTTTTTCCAATGGAAATAGGCCTATATCGGATGTATATTACACGTAACTCGTACGTAAAATGTGCCACAGGGCTTCATATTTCAGCAAGAAAGGTAGGCTATAAAAATAAAACCACCCCTGAAAGAAGCACCACTTCTAGAAATGAATTTAATTAAAATTCCGAATCCTAAAACAAGGCGATAAAAGTCGCAGATAGCGCGCTCTGTGGGCGGGCATTATCCCGTTGTAAAAATAATAAAAGCAAAATTACATTTTAATTACACGGGGATGTATTCTCATTCATTAAGCTTTTTTTTTACTTCAGAGCTGGAATCTTAATAAAACCGTAAACTTAATTAACTCCAGGATTAAATTCTCCGCATGAGCTTAACATCGCTGAACCGGTTTTTTTTTCTTCTACGGTAATACAATGACAATTGGCGGGAAAGGTGTTGCCAAAAATACGTCACACCCCTCGATTTCGTTAATCGGAGATTTGGCGCAACCCGCCTAATTAAAAGCATCTTAATTAAAGTCCTTACATAAATTTGCCTCTTAACGTCTCTCCATTGGAGTTTCTTCCTGACAATTAATGCATATTCAAGTACTCTATGAATTTGCGAAGGTAATCCACCTAAGAATATAACGCCCGTTATGAGGCAATAAAAGCCTTTTTATTTCGTACAAAATATGAAGATTAAAAAGAACAACAGTCATTATAAAATATCTGAAGTTTAAATAGACGTAAAACGTGGATGGGTGTATACCGTTTTAGTTTGCCAACTCCAAGGTCTCAAGCCCTGGAAATACAATTTGATTACTAATCCGACTTAACTCGTATCATCCCCCCTGTCACATGGTACTCTACATATACTGTATGTACTGACTGTATGATAAAGAGTTGAATTCAATGGAGTTGGCAAACTAAAACGTGTTTTTCATATTCAGGCTACTCGGACAGAAGTTTTACGAATACCACATTTGGCAGTCGTGAAATCACGTGTGCAAAAAGAATGCAGAAATTAAGCTTGAAAACAGCGATAACCTTGAGAGAATGTTTAAACCAATTAGCGTGTCGGTTTTGCACGCGTGATTTCGCGCCTGCCATTAGCGCACCATGCTTCAAATACATGTAAATATGTTAAGTATTTTCTAGTTTGTGACACCAGAAGGTCGCTCGTGTTGACTATAAAATGAAAATGCTGAATCCAAAAACTATTAAATGTGCATCTGATGTCCAGGTGTTAAATTGCTCTAGAAATCGATGAGGTCTCTTGTGGTGTGATTCATATGGGCGTACCAGTAAGCGTAGCTGCTATCTGTACCCGTAGATGGTAATTCTGCTTATTAGAAATTGTATTTAATAGAAAGTCTCTTTTTCAATTCCCTCGCTTTTAGCTTATTTTTTATCTAAAAAGCAAGCTTTAAGTAATACTGTACATTTTTACATGAATAATCCGACCAGGTTGCCTCGACTAAACCCAGTTTTTATTGGTGTTAGTATCGACTGTAAAGATGTGTAATGCTGAATTGTTGCTAATGTTGTTACGTTAGAATGACTTCAGTTTTTTTTACTTGCGCGAATTTTTAATTAAATCTTACTTTTGCAAACTGCTTCCATTTCTTGTTAGTGCTTGGATAGAATCCCAAGCTGGGCATTTTGTTGCATGCTCTTGTTGAACTTTTATTTAAATCCAGGCTTCGTGATTAAAGTTGAAGCTGTTTATCTCGCAACCAAAATTTCTGAGAAATTTCATTGCTTTTACTGTCACTATCGTTATTGTCCAAGATATTGCATATGTGGTATCAAATATAATATCTCGTTGTTAAAATTTTTGAAACATTTTATTAACGCCGTTATTTTTTTTCCTTTGTAACATGTTCATGTTTCAGTCATTCCAAATTGTGAATTAATACACGAATGTCGAGAGATGGAATTAATTTACAGCTAGGGTCTCGACCCATCCTGACCCCTGAAAGGACCTCAGTGTAAAATGCATGAACATCCCTAACTTACAGAGCTGTACAACTGCAACTACATGTGATACAAGTTTCACAACGTTAGGAAGGGACTTTTGATTTTGTAACTCGATGAACACTATAGTTGCACTATATAAACTTGGATTAATGTAAAACTGCGAGTTATACGAAATGGTCATAGTTTTTGTCGATCAAAGCCCGCGTGTACATGTGGGAAACTAATTTCAGTCTGGTGCAAGAAGTGGGTGTCTGCACCCACGAGTACCTCTCGTAGCATATATTTTATTGATTTTTCAAACGTTCTCCAACAACCCTTCACCCCCTAATGCTTCGTTTCCCATTTTTATTTTGATTTTGTTTTTCTCTCTCCTCTTTGCATAGCTCAACTCCTGTGATTTTCGGTGCGTTTTTGCCGCCCCTCCACTTCCCCTTCGTCCATCACCCACACCATACCGCCTGCCTGCCTCCACCTGTACAGGCTCCTCCAGCCACCACCATATTTGACGTTACCATGGCAGCCTTAGAAAATAAGCCCACCATGATCAACGATGGTCCCTCAGTAACACTGACCATCAGGTTGATTATGCAGGGAAAGGTAAGCTTCCAAACCGTATACTTTATTTTTTATTTGCTTTTGTTTCGTGGCTTTTCTGCTCGATATCCGTCCTCCTCATCCTCCTTCTCTCAACCCAACTTCTTTTAATTTTTCACTCGCTTTTCTGCATGAATTTAAGTTTTAATTCTTTCCTGTTGATTGGTACACTCGATTTACTGTAACTATAGCCTAGAACAGTATTTTGCACTACGTGTTTGTGTGAAATTGAGCACCCTTAATCTTGTCTTGGTGATTTCTTTAGTGTTGACATTTGCCTCTGACATCTTTCTCGCGCGATGTTAACGTGCCACCTCCAGCATCAACTGATGGCTGTTTTATGCGGCGATTTATTAAGATGATGTTGCTGGATTTATAAATGCAAATGTGAAAAATGAATAACTTTCGTCTCTGGCTGTAGGATAATGCCCGTAGAAATGTGTGATCTCGTTTTTCCGGCGAGAAAAACGAGAACTTTATTTTCATGAAAATAACTACAGTCTAAATTCGTTAATTTGTTCGTTTATTCGTATAATCAGAAGTCAAAATTACACGATTTCGACCTAATGCGACTAGAAATGAATTCGTACTGTCAGAAATTCGTATTAAGCGTATTCGTCTTTGAGGATAATACACTGTGTATACTTGAATTTGATTAAATTAAATAGTCCTCCGTAACCCAAAGTATAAATGTTCCAAATGACTGGCTAACAAATACCAAAAACTAATTTTGGAAGTGAAAACGTTCGCGTTTCAACGTAAGGGACCGTCCATAAAGCTTGTCATTTCTCCCCAATTAAAGTTCCATCGTTACGTTTCTTGAATTCCCTTAGTTGTTCTTGTGGGCTTTAGAAATTTTAAACTTTATAGATGTAACGATGTTGGTCGTGTTTATACCCCTCGAATAACAAGCAATGCATATACATGTACTAAGTTCACAAATGCATTTAGTACATTAGTTGAGATGTTCTCGAAGTAGGGGAAGCATTGCAACCAGAATGTAGGCGTGAATTCCTTTTTGTTAAAATTTTTAAAAGAAGCTCGTGGACCATTTCGAGACCAAGTTAATTCTGAAAAGATAATTACAAGCGTCGTTGAATTGGCGACCCTGAGCCCCTGGCTTAAAATGTCAATAGTCCGCAGTGGACTGTCCTAGCTAGTGCACGTATACGTCCTGGAAAAGTAATCCTGCTCTGTTAGAAATTTAATACGTGTTGGGAAAAGGAAGTAGAATTAGTTTTCCCGGAGGTCCTCTTTACTCAACTTGTATGTATATATGCATAATCGCGTGATGTTTTATGAAAATGAATTATTGGAATTCACGCTTGTTTTCTAATATTAAAATAATGAGGTCAAAGGAAAAGTTTGCGATGCTCTCCTGCGGCATCTTTCCCGTAATTCTATTCGGAGCGCATGAATTATATTTAACGTGTGATTTTTGCGTGTTCGAGTTTGCATCTTGTGGAAAATGCATTCGCCGAAATTCTTCCCATTCAAATAACTACTTCTTTAAAGCGTGGAATGCTCGGGAGCGCGTTATTATTCAGCCGAAAGTCTAGTAAAATTCTTCGTTATTTATCTTCGCAGTTCGCTTTATAGTTTGCCATTTATACGCATTCTCATTTTTAAATTCCTCGATTCTGTCATGCAGTTGTCGTAGAAAAGTGTAGCCCGAATAAGCGTCAGATATTGGTCTGATTTAAGATTTTCTAAAACTAAAGCTGTAAGACTTAATGATTTAAATCGTAGTTCTTACTATCAGAAGTCGGGCATAACATTGCTTCGACAATAACAACGGAAGTTTCATCGAGGTTTGGATGAAATCCTGACCCACGTCACAGTATAGGTAATACAAGTATGGCCACTGTGTCGGCACCAGTCAGGTTCCCGTGTTGTAAAAGAAAAACGACTGCAGCGCCTGACTCGATACGGTGGCAGCTAAGCACAATAACGCCCAACGATAGGACGCGATATGATCGTATCTTAGGCGACGTGTCACTCGCTCGACATAGGAAAAGATAGGAAAAGACGTAGGGTTGCACAAAACTGCCCAATTGGCTGAGTATATAGCAATCAGTTTGGAAGGAGTGTTAGTGATAAATGCATTTTGAGAAAAGCAGACGCTGCCTACATTTCGTAGTTTGCTGCACATATTTCTCAACACTACGTTTCATGGCCACTAAAAATTAAGGACGTCCGCAGAATTTGATCAAAATTGGACCCCCTTAGCCCCTGCATGAGGACGTCCGTTTTGAATGACCCGTTCTTGTTTCTGACATCCGTGCACGTGTTCATTAGCATAAAACAACATTAGCAATGCGATAGGCCACTATCGAAACCACCACTGGCACCGCTGCGAAGATGGACATGAGGAATGCGCGAAGTGACCATATACTGGTATTCGTATACTGTGCCCACCTATATAAATGAGGTATAGCAACATTTATAGACGAATTCTCAGTTATAACTTATTCTTTCATTCATTTTAGAGAAAAAATTGCAATATCCGAATTCGGAATTTGTCTTAAACTGAGTATAACTATTCGTGCATACCTTAGAACTTGGACAGAAGAACTTGGACTGAAAAATAGTTCGTTCTATCAGAAATTCGTATTAAGGCCACTTTTTTTTAATGTTTTCCACTGAATAAAAACGTTCACTTCATCGCCCCAGTATGGCAACATACTAACTATAGCTTTTGTTCGAAGATAACAAAAGTTCAACAGTCTTGCTTAACGCTGTACTTGTGGAGAGCTAAATTTGGACGGCTAGCCATTGACTGACTATACAATTGTAGAGTAGCCTACGCTTGAAACTAGCATATTTTTTATTTTATTCGTTTCGGTGTTACTCTTTTAACCGATGCAAGTCTAAAAATGTAATCCTCGAAATATTTCTGGCAGAGTATCTTAATTGACCTAGTGGTACTGTGATTTTTTTTTCTATACGTCTATTGTAGACAAACATCTCGGGTAGTTTCAAAGATGGGCTAAGTTAACGAGTAACGAACTCCTTTTTTTCTATCTATCTTAGTTTTATTAAGTGTTGTAATTTCATAATATCAGTACAATCTTTGACGCTTCCACCAAACTCGCCTATAACGTACATGTACCGTGGCAGTTTTTTCTTCGTGGGTGCCATTTTGGATGTCGTGTATCTATACCCGGAGTTTCATTTGATTATAAAATCAGTTTTTCCTATATGCTTATCTCTAATTATGTCTATCTTCATCCATCTGCGCAAATATTTGTAGTAAACAAATTTCCACATCAAAGCACGCGATTTGCTTTATATTCTCAAAGCCGATATTTGCACAATTTCAATGATAGTATTAAAGTTGGCAATAACAGTTATACGTATATTTAGGTTTGGCTTTGCCATTTTTTTTCAATTTGGGTGAATTATCTTAACGAAACCTAATGACGACATAAGTTTATACTTCGCCCTTATTCGAGGACTATCTTTTAATTAAGGTTTGTCTATCATCCCAGTTTGTGGGGTTTCTTATAATCTAAAAATGATTTTAATAAAAAAGAAAAATGTTAATAAAAAACTGTTTACGTCAAAATTCTATCGGAAATTATTCGCTTTAGGAATGAATGTAATCGTTAATGAATGTATATATGTTAAAATAGCTTTTAAATTTTAAAAAAAGGCCAAGTTCCTAAATTATCTCTGTATTACTATACCCAAAATACATAGTAACAAAAGAAGCTCTTTGTTAAACAGGGATAAGCTAGTAGTTTCTTCGCGTGTTTAAAACACTACTGAATGTATTGAAGTTGTTTAATTGCTGATTAGCAATTCAGAGTTACTGAATTGACGAAACTTCTGCTTTTTAAGTATTACGCTGGTATTTTACATCACATGATGTTGTTCGTGAGAGATTGACAGTTTAATAACTATTGCCATCGAACTCGACTTGGGCAAAGACGGATGCTACTTCAATCTAACCTCATTCAGATTAATCTCAAATAACATTAAAAATTGTTCGTTTAAACCGTAATTGATAATATCAGATATCAGACAAAACATGGTTGCGACAATATAAACTAAGTTTCACCAAAATTTGGATGAAATCATTTCCTTGCAAGTGGGAATGGAAAGGTCCTGTAACTTTCCATCGTTTCATATTGTCTAAAGTTATTTCTAACGAATGCTCGGGTACTCGAAGTTATAGTTAAACGAAAATTTGCGAATATCATGGAAATGAGTTATTATTAGAAATTCGTATAAAACAAGTTCTTCATAACGAGGTTCCCCTTTATACAAACTATAAACGGCCTCCGAATTCTAGACCAAATGTGAGATGTTTTTTTCTTCTCCTAATATGAAAGATAGTGCATGGCGATTCGTTTCTCGGCTTCCTGCTTTCGAGTGTTTTCATATCCAAAATGAGACTGGTGGCGGTGGCGGAAATTGAGGATTTCTCGGAAAAATCGTTTCCTGCAGGTTGGCAATTATAAGTCCGCCATTTTTCCCCATTAATTCGAATCCGATGCGGTTTGGTGCAGAAGCGATCCTAGTCCGCCATCAATAATGCATTATCCCTTAATGATATTGCACAAATTGATCTTCCTCGCTCATCGCGAGATGTTTTAATTGGAAATTTTCCCCGTTTTCTAAGAGAAAAGTCTCCATGTTTTCGCCCGCGTTGCTCAATTGCCGTCTTTAATGGTGCCTCTCGTCTCCACCAATAATTGTTGAGGGGGGGATTAGACCCAAGTTGTTGAGCATTAGCTGGGCGAAGACGAGCATTTCTTCCCTTTGACAATTGCCGGAAAAGTCGTTAAGGGCGCACTTAAGATTTACTGGATTTTTCCTTTAAATCCATATCGTAAACTAAGTGATGACGTAAAAACATGGCGGCGGCCACCGAAACGAATCGTTACAGCTTCGTAATGCGTCTTCGCGAAATGATCAGCCGGGATACTCTGATGGAAGCTTCGCGAATCGCACTTTGGCGGCCGTGAAGTCACAGTGTGCAAAAGGAATGCATTCATTCATTGATTTAAAAGAAATAAGACTATAACCTCGAGTGAACTTTTTAAACAAATTAGCGTGTCGATTTTTCACGAGTGACTTCGTCTGCCAGAGATTCTCACAGCTTTTGACAGAGTACCCCTGTAAACGCATCTCAAAGAGACATATGAAGGGTAAATTATCTTTTATATTAAGGGAACTCGGTGAAAATGTAGAATTTTTCCCTCTCATAATGAGCAGATTACTCCCTGTTGACGCATGCGCAGTGTCGATCTCATCATCTGCTAGGACAACAAAATGAGGTAATTTCGGGCATATTTGTACCCTATAGCAGTTTTCAGCATTGAATAAACATTCGTGGTCAAACCATATACACCCTTGACCTTTACATGTATATTACGTTTTGAATAGAAACTCGACGTTTTCGGAGATTTTGTAATGTTTCGGTGATCTAATGATGTCAAATTCGTCATTTTCGATGCCACCGCTTGCACACGTGACAACATTGACTCTTAACACAGTATATGTAATACCAGTATGGTCACTGTGCATTTCTCATATCCATCGTCGCAGCGCCAGTTTTCCGACTAGCAGCCGATTCCAACACTAGCTTCGCTTGAGAAAAAATTTGCAGACGACAAAGTAGGCAGCGTCTGCTTTATCAATATGCATTTATCGCTGTAACTCCTTTCAAACCGATTGCTACTGGTATATACTTAGCCAATTGGGCAGTATTGTGGCCCTGCCATGGGTTAATACGGCACTGCCCAAATCGAGCACAATGCGACGCCTCTCTGAGTACCCTTGTTATAATTTAAAAAATACGACGTTTTACTTTTTGTACCCCAAAAGTAGAGTTCGATTAAAGTAGAAATTTTCGCCTTCTCGGTGACGTCATGATGGCTTATTTGGATAGATGAGCGTTTCACTTAAGATTTTTTGCACGTTTTAGCTGACAATAGACAATCGTATAAGCTCGGGTGACAGGAGCTAAGGCGGTTTGAAGCTCTTGTTTATTTACTTTCTGTTCGTTTTATTAGTAAATATTTACGCCCCCTTATTTCTATGCGCTTTTTTCCCTCTTTTTCTCCCATTGAGTCTTTCTCGGAAGCATTTTACAACCAGCTGGATTATCGCGCGTGGCCTTTTCTATATCGCTTCATTGCAGGTTTTCGAGAACAACGTAAATACGAGAAACTCGGCACGGCTTTGGGTTTATCTAACTTCTTCTAGTGCGTAATCCGAGATCTCTTATCAATGGACGCATCGAAAGATGGCGCCACCCTCTAGAACCCTCGCAATTCAGTCACTACAACTTGAATCGCTCGAATAGTTCACTATCGTCTATCATCATCTATAGTCTAAGGGTGAGAGCGCAAAGAATGCTTATTGCAGGCGCTTACCACTCGGCATACACTAGCGCCACCAAGCGGGATAAGAATGCGGCATGCTTTTTAAATGAGGCCGCACACAAACAAGTAAATCATGAGATGTTAATGCGCGTGTGCAAGGTTTTACGTTTGTGCGCCCCAAAGCTGGAAACAAGAAGCTGAAAGATGCACGTCGAAAGTAAGCATCCTTTGTGCTCGCACTCTAAGAATACAAGTAGTCGGGCAAAGAAATGGGCTAACAATGACACTGGATCGCGTCCATCTCATTAAGATAACTCGTTTAATACAAATTAATGATACTGTATAGTACGAACCAATTTCCAGTCCCTGTCCGACTTCGGGTAATACTTCTGATAATATGAACTACGGTTTAAACAAATGTTAACGACCCTAGAGATTCGTCCTAACGACGGTTCTGCTGCATTACAGACCAAACACCAGCAGTTTTTCGCCCAACATTTTCAAAAAAATGTACTGACAAAATCAAAAGCTTTAGGGTAGTTCAGTGACAAACGTTTCGATATCACAAGTTTTCGATTGAAATGGGATTTGGAGAACTACATGTATTGTTTGTTCGATGATAGTTGTCTTCGAATGTATTTTCCCTCGCAACTAGTAAATCCTGGACTAGTTCCAGAAAACTCCAAATTTTAAGTTGGGATGGCCCTATAGCGGTCGACTTACTCTTACAATCGCAATTGAGTCATTTGACACATGGGAAACACTGTTGCGCAGAATGCATTGTAGATGGCGTTGCATTTTTTTTTGCGGTGGCTATTTCTGGTGTCACTTCCAACTACATATATGTATAAAAAAATGGAGTGTGGGCAAAATAATGCGAGCTTAATTGGGAAGTTGTCCTAAGTGAACGCTCGCTATAATGGATTGCGGGTTTCGCCCTTACATTTCTAAAACTTGTGCAGGGTTCTCCAGAGAACTTTAATCATTACGACCAACGAGATCCATGGTCGTGCAGTTTACGTGTAAATTCTTCGCACTCGTCGTTAGCAATAATTTGATGAAGTCTCCTGGAAATTAATGTCCGCATAAAATACTCGCAACGAGCGATTAGCTTTTAATAAGCGCAATCAGCGTTGTTGTCTGCAATATCCTTATTTATGTTGCTCCGTGAAATAGGGCGGCTGTTTTTTTTATCCGCTCATTTTCTCTCCGCCGCGCTAATTCAGCGGGTTTCATGGCTTATTAGCTCGTTATGTCCTTAGCAACTGGCGAGGCTTTCGTCCGATTCATTGAATTAATTTACCAAATCGGATTTTTAGCCTCGATTGGGCCAATTTGCACCGTGGCGACATTTGCTTCCATCGATTTTTGGTTCAAAACTCCTATCGCTCTACTTCCCCCATTGGCGGTTCGCGCCAAACTTCGATTAGACTAATCTGAGATTGGGTTAGGTCCCAGTTCTTACTAAAACTCGGTTAGGGCTTAATGTCGAGCTTGGAGCTACTCGGTGCGTATATGCGCCGAGGGATAAAGAAAGAGGGGGGGGTAGGGGGATGCATAAGCGAGGAGAAGATATCAAACTGAATTATTCACACTTTCTCTCGCATGATTGGCTTTTATGAGAAACGTTTTCCCCCTATCAGAATTAATCATTAATAGCAGTTTTGCGATGCCATTTTGGCCCAGAAAAGAGGTTTTTGAAAAAGCCATCCCTGTATGGGGGGCAATCATGCATGGCTTCTCTGTTATGCTAGATTGCCGTCATAAAGGGGAACGAGCGATTCAGCATGGATGAACAAGTTATAACTCGTTCGCGTCTGAGCAGCATTTAGCACTCTGTTAAACTGAAATTTCATCTAGATTACTAAATATTGTCATCGTAGTTTCAACGTCAACTTATTATTTCAGTTTCATTTTAGGTAGTTGTTAACGAATTCTGGAAACTTGTCTTTTAGAAATCAAAAATATGAGGAATTCTGAAACGTATCCCATGTAATTTATTATTTCAATCTGAATGTCATCCCATTTTCATTGGCGATTGCACGTGTTCGTAACTCTTGAGAACGTTTTGGTCGAGAAGTTGGAAATCCGCGCTTAGTTTTTCAACTTTATTTTTCATTGGACAGATCACGTTTGAGTGATTACTCGACGAGTTTCATTTCAATTCAGCTTTATTGTGGTTAATGGTTGTGAATATTTAATGGGGCAAACGCGCGTTTCGTGTTTGTTCAACGTGGATGAATATTTTATCTAAGAAAATACACGTTCGCCATGCCTCTCCTCCAACGAGTATTTCACGAGGGTTCCGGAAAAATGTCAGAAAATCGATGGATTCTGGCCTCCTTCTTGGCGCGATCAATATATGCAAAGGCATTTCAGCTTCTGGAAGTGGAAATCTTTCGAATATAACGTTGTAAAACCAAGGGCATAGGCCGTGTGCGGCTATTGATAAGTGGTCAACCGTTGCGAAATACAGCCCGTGGGCCGGTCTGATAACAAACCGCACGAAACCTGATAGAACGACACTCCTAACAACATCAGCGAGATGGCGCCACCTAGAGCTAAAATTCCTGGCTCCAAGCATTTTTTCCAAATAACTTTTTCTAAAGTCTATCTAATTGCCTTTTAAAGTGTTCTTCCGTGATTTTAAAAGAAGTTTCGACGCGTTACATCGTCGCTACACGTCGAAAAACACCGGGTGTAAAGTGGCGCCATCGCGTGGTTGACCTGAACGCGGAATCGGCGTGCTGCTTGTTGAGAATTAATGGCAAGAAATTTGCTAAATGTCATTGAGATATTTTCCAGGGCCAACATGCCGCCCCTCACGGCTATTATTTGCCATTTTTTTTATCAGAATTTATAGCCGAAATAAAAATAAAAAAAAAATACTGTATAACAGAAAGGGACATAATGAAAACAGGACAGCTGTTTTAAGACAAGGCGACGCTGAAGCAGAAGTTGGGCAGTAAATTAAAGCTAGCTTGTTTCCGTCACAGGAGTATTTTTTGGGAACAATTGTGAAATTGTTGGCAACTTGACATGATGGATGCCGAGCGACTATAGGGCGATATAGACCCACTTTTTGCACAATTAAAGTTGACGGCTCGAGGCCTATCTTGAAACTTGCTACGCGTTCAGTATTTATGGCGCGCATTACGTTCGGTGCTTGGCTATATTTGGGAAATTCCCCGCAGACTTGTATTCGAAAACTACAATTTGCGCTTGAAACTTAAAACAATCGTTCCATCTTGATTCTTAGTCGGGTTACGCCTCAAGTTTATTGTGCGCGCGTGTGCGCTTTTAAAGTTTCTCAACATTGTAAAAATGCTATTTCTAGGAGCTGGAAATTTGAAACCGCACACGTGTATATGTACACGCTTTTTGTTGCGTTATTTAGGTTAATATATAACTCCGTATTTTAGATTGGTTTAAAAATAATTTCGGGCTTGATCTTAATCCAATGTGATGGTTTTCTCATAAGGCGTTGTTTGGTCAGAGATTCGTATAAACATCGTCCTCCTCTTTGAGGAAACAAATGTGAGAACTGGAAAAAGGTTTTTTTTCCCCAATGCCTGTGAATTTTTTATTTCTGTCCAGATTCTTGGTCTGTTACCAAAAAATAATTCAAAGTATAACTGTCCAATTCATTTTGATGTTCATTTCAATCCTTCCTTCAGTTTTCTCAGTTTTTCTTACAAACTGAATTTGTAGGCTACTCTAGAATTATTTAAAATGGCCTGGAACGATGGTTCAGTTTAAAAATATTTATATAAATCGGTAAGTGTAACGAATTATTCTGATATGAATTCCACCGTTAATATTTTAAAAATTTGCATAAAAAATGCATAGATTTGAAAAAATCCATTTGTCTAAAAATGTGCGAAAAACCCGTTCTGTTCTTTCGTTTTTCGGTTATTAGTTTTGGAAATGGCAGATTACGGTTTGCTGATGAAATATGGAGATGCGTTACTGCGCAAATTATACGTTTCTAAACTCATGTCAGATGCTTTCATTTTTCCAGGAAAAGTCTGGCTAGCTAACAAAAAAAAAGTGCTAGGTCGTGTTTTTATATTTCTTTGCTTATCTGTGTTGGAAAAAAATAGTAAAGATGTATCGCGTTTCACCAATACAGCCGACTGCCATTTTTTACTTCGAAATTTTACGTTAAAAAACATGTCAGACTGACAGTAAAATGCAAGATACGAACTAAACGCATCATTAAATTGGCATCAACGCAAAATGAAAATAAAATTTATCTCTCAACCCTTTTTTCCTAGATTCAAAATTATTGCCTATCTCCTTTCTCACAAAAAGTAAAAACATGGTTTTAGCAGTGCAAATCATCTTGAATGCAACATACTCTCGTTGACATTTGTCAGATCGTTAGAAAACAAAGCTTTGTTGCTGAAGGGTAATAGCGGGTTAACCCCGTGTGAGTTAACAGCTACTCATAAAAATCATAAAAAAAATATTTCCATGGAAGGAGTTTGATTCCGCAATTATGACAATACAAGAAAACTCCACTTAACGAACATATATGGCTCTACAAAATGCGTGTACAGCATGTGAACAGTATTTTGATGTTACTATTCTAAAGAGTGTTCAGATATTAAATATGACGTCGATTCTAAGCTGGCCGCGTTTCTCACAACTTTTCTAAGAACGAAGAGTTGTCTATTTAAGAAGAATAAATGCCAACTTCCTCGAGAACATTTGTCAATGGATCCTGATTTGTTATCATGCAGTCTGTTTCTATACAAAAGCTTGAAATTTAAAATTCTTTAAAGTAGCATCCATGTTCATAAATGCGGATGTCTTTGTAACCATAAGTCGGGGAAGGGATGTTTATGCGAATTGTTTGTACGTACATGTATGTCGAGTGTTCGTTAAACTGAATTTGTCTGTATTGTGTACAGAGTTTTCGTCATTTTCGTATCCGTATGAACATGCGAAACATTCAAGAGATAACATTAATCGGTGCAAGTTTATTAAATTTCTTCTGTAAACGCATGGTTCATATCTGCACTAACATTCTCGGTTAAATCGTCGATCGTAATAATCTGGACTTGGTGCAACCCGACATCAGCTGTTTCGCTGGCTTTCAAATCTTAAGTGGAAATGCGCCAAATGCCAAGACGCGCGTACACCCGAGCCTCGGAAGAAGGCGGACATTTAAAAAACCTCGATGTTTTTATGCCGAATTTTTGGGAAAAAAATTCTTGGCTAGATCGTATTGATTTAGTAATACCAGATGGCTTTCTGTGTGGCACTTGGACTAAAAAAACCTGTAACTTTTCTTTACTTCGCCAAAACGAAATCTCGTTCTGGTCTATAGTGCACAAATGGAAAAATGCGCGGGTCGAATTTTCCTAACTTTTTACCCTATGTATAGATAGGACTACCTACAATAGTTCTTAAAATTCATGAGTAAGCTGACAATAAAAATAGATCAAACTATCGCATTTCCTTTTGTTTTGTTTGTGCGATATAACATGGCTAACACTACTGTATTGAATTTTCGGAGTGTTCATTTCTTTGATATTATCTTCACGAAAGACCAGTTTAGGCATTTCGTCCGTTCGGTAATAAAACATTTTATTTATAGAAGCTGGGCTTGCTCGTAGATTCGGAAGCACATTAGAAAGAAATACCAAATGTTGGCGTTCAAATAAAACAAAAAAACACAACGTGCTTTAAAATAAACTGTTTTCAAGAAACCTCAATGCCGAGTGAACTCGATAAAGCGCGTTTGTTGTTTTTCCTAACCCAGAGAATTGTCCGATGGTTAAAATAGACGCTGATATTTTGATGCTCGGTTTTAAAGGAACTGGTTTAAAGTAACGGACGATTAAGAAAGTTCACCTTGAAAATCGCGACGGTTCTCCCTATAGTTCAAGCGTAGTTTTACTGCTGAACAAACTTAACTTATGAAGCCGGGTACGCACTATAGCCACCAAACCAAAACTAAAAACCACAAACCCCAAACTTTCTACATGAACAAAACTAAATTCAATAAATTTATACAAACTAGTTTTGCAAAACCTAAGCGTACACACTGCAACAAACCATATTGACAAAACTGAGCAGACGACAGAGGAGACGACTTCAAAATACGATAGATACGAAAAGCTGTAATCTGCAGTATACATCATCCATATCGTGCAGACTAAGCGTTGATAGCAGCGCCACCGCCAAAAAGTTTGGCCATTTCCCTTTCATTTCACCGACACTCGACGGGAATGCCAAACTTAGTTTCCAAACCTGATTTTCTGGTTTTAGTTTGGCAAAAACATTTTGTTACGCCATTTTTTCCGTTGGCACAAACCAGAAAAGTTTCAAGTTTCAAGTTTGAAGTTTGAAGTTTTTAGTTTTGGTTTGGTGATAGTGTGTACATGTACCCGACTTAAGACTAACTGGCATAAAACTACTACTGTATTTTTAATGGCCCTTGGGGCACTAGTTCTTTACTCTAATCAGTTTAAAATATATAGGGTGTGCCAAAATGATCTGACTGATAAGAAAATGTTATTAAAAATCAATGGATACAGATAGAATCAAGCGGTTTTCACCAGTGGGTACATGAACTCAGTTTTTTTTTTTGCACATTAGGAAATCTCAACATGCGCACCCTTTGTTTCCCGTAAAATGTCTAAACAGTATTCAACCTCTCGCCAGACATTGCCCACGTAGCAAAATGACCAAAAAATAACGTCAGTCATTAACGTCATTAATGACGTCATAATGACCAAAAAGTGAACAAAAAAATGACGTCATTTTTAGCCAGGTTTTGGGTGGTGATTTCTCAGGCGAAAACTGACCAAAAAATGACGTGATTTTTTTCATTGACGCCATTTTTGAAAAATTACCAGATAATGACCAAAAAATGACGTCATCTGTTGGTCATTTTGCTACGTAGGTGTCAAGCATCTCTTGAGTGATTTTGATTTGGCCAACCACACAACACACTGTGCTTTCTCGGTGAATGTGATCGTAACAACGATGCTACCAGTACAAACTTTTAAGTTCTTCTACACACTGGTGAAAACTGCTTGATTCTATCTGTATTCATTGATTTTTAATAACTGTTTCTTATCAGTCAGATCATTTTGGGACACCCTATACTTCAAACAGACGTTCGTATATTTTATTTTCCGTAAAAGATGTGACACGCAAATTCGGTCAGAAAGCATGTCGGTCGTTGCTGAACTTTTAAATATTTAATATGGTTTACACTAATGTGCTAAATTTATTTCGGATTCTCGGTAGCGACAAAGCTAATTTTACTTAAGTAAGATGGAGACGTTTTGAAAATGGCTTTTCTTCAATCTTTCCATATTGCACGAGTTCTCTTCGAGGTACTGTTTTAATGGATTGCCAGCGCTGAGAAATTGCCGGCGAGATTAGCTTAGACATTTTCTAATTTCTAGAAAATCCCATCGTTTTGAATGACGAAGATTTCAGGAAGAAGCAAATCTCTCCGCCGTGAAAAACTTCGCACGATCCACTTCCTGGCACTTGGGGTTTAATAAGTAGAGATTAACAATAAACCCCCGGACGATTTATCACCCAATAAAGGTGACTTATGGGGATGGATTACAAAATTGCCAGAGTTATTTCATCAAATCGTTGTTTAAGTGCTGTATAACGTACTCGTACATGTACAGGATCCGTCACGGTACATTTTCCTTCTCCAACTTTAAAAAATGAACAGGGAGGTCAATATATCATTTAACTCCGAAATCTTTTTTTTCCTACGCCTACAATTGATCGAATCTATACCGTAGAATGCGAAAGTAAATTGACCGCAGAAAACCAATATCCTTTCTCGAGTCTTAAGAAACCTTGGTGCGATTATCTTTACTTTGGAATTACGCACTTTAAGGTAAACCTTTTGAAAACCGCACAAAGTGAGACCCTCGCTATAGATACGAATCTCGTACTATATAGGCATCTTTTGACAAATGACGAAGTTTTGTACGCATTGCCAGATGGCTAGATTACATCTAACTCTATCGACATTTCTTAGTTTTCATCCAACCCTCGTCCGCTCTGAGACCCTCAGCAACCGGGTGGATCTTCGATTTTCATCGCCTTTCGACTTTCAGGTTGTAAAGTTTGTCAAAACTCTGGGATTACGGTCTACAAGAACCTCTATTTGTGGGCACGGATGCTCGGAGAAAGGGCTCATTTTCTTAATGCTCCAGAGTGGCGAGGGAATTTGCTTCTAAAACAACAGGCGACGATGTCAACGATCTCTGTGGTCAAGTAAATAATGGATTTGTTAAGAGTATTTTGCGAAGTTTGCAATTTATAGTATCCACTGGTGTTGATCTTTTAGATACCCATATGCAGGGTTATTACAAAAGAATCATCGGGTTTTATAAACACAGGTGGCAGCACGAACTCAGTATCCAAAATGGCGAGCAGCAGAAAGCGTTTTGTGTGCTCGAGTATGCGAGATGCTGTGAATAGCAATGATAGGGCCCCACCAGCTTTTATGGCCTGAACTGGACAACCTTATAAACGTGTGACGTGTGAAGCGAGAATCTCACATTGAACATTTGTGATCAGCACTGTTTGTGATGGTATGATGCACGTGGCTTCTGCCCACCCGACCACACGGTGCGTTTTTTGGCTGGCGCAGGCATCAACCTTGGGAAAATTAATTCAGAAACGCAAAAATTTCTCTTGTTTTCAAAATCCAACCTAGGGCATGGATGAACCGTGATGTTTTTGTAGACTGGTATGATAACACATTCATACTTTTCGATTTTTCGATATATGAACTTTTGTCGAACCACCTCTGATCCCAAAAAGTTCATATACATGTACATGTAAGAGAGGGTCTACTGTATCCTTAAGAGATGGTTGCAGACAAAAAAGGGTATAAACAATTGCAGTCAAAATCAATACGCTTTGGATTCGTCAATACGTCGAAAGTGCATGTATTTTCCGCTATTCCTTCATTGTCTTTCGTAGATATCAACATCGGCATGAGTAAAGATTTTAAAAAATACACGCGTTTATATTTACAGAACGGAAAAACGAAAGTCGGGTACACACTAGCCACTAAACCAAAACTAAAAACCACAAACCCCAAACTTTCAACGTGAACTAGTTTCTATAAAAAATTAATATAAACTAATTTTGCAAAACCTGAGCGCACACACTGCAACAAACTATACTGGCAAAACTTAGCAGACGACAGAGGATACAGACTTCAAAACAAAAAGTTTACTTATTTACTCTTTTATCTCACCGACACTCGACTGGGACGCCAAACCACAGTATACTGTGGCCAAACTTAGTTTGCAAACGTGAGTTTCTAGTTTTTAGTTTGGCAAACACAGTTTGCTACGCCAGTTTTTCGTTGCCACAAACCAGAAAAATTTCAAATTTGGAGTTTTTAGTTTTGGTTTGGTGATTGTGTGTACCCGCGGCTTCAATGTGGCACAATTTGCATACTCGTCTTAATTGACATACCGGTATACCTGTACAATGTATTGTAGTACGAGCCATTGGTTTGAAAGTTAAATTAATTCGTAATAATCCGAACGCAGTGAAGTTGAGAGAGAAAATCAAACGAGACATTTGCCCTTCTTTTTTCATTATTGAATGGGAATTTGATTTTTAATTGAAAACTTTCATTTTCTGTTATCTTGTAAAGAAAAGGATGTGCCAGTAAAAAACACGAAGAAAAAAATACCGCTGTTCGTTAGCATATTGTTGAACGTAATTGCTAAACCGTGAAATTTTTATTAAAATTTTTGACAATGTGCAAAAGTAATTTAATTTGAAAATACTGCGACTAGCCACGTAGTCGTACATACATTTTTCTCGGAGCTTACTACTAATAAAGATGCCGCGCAACGACTTTTTTATAAACAGCTTATTAAGCTCGCTTCTCTCATATGGGTTCACTCAACTGAGATAAAAATAAGCTTCTCTGAAGCATGATCATCGCGCAAATTAATTGCCCGTTTCAATGAGAATTTCGGGCAAGCTGGGTTCCTACGTGCTAAGAAATATTTTAAATAAAACTACGAATAGAAGCATGCATACCGCCATGCGTAAATTAGTATAACAAAGCAGTAATCAAGGAAGAAGATAAGATGTGCATATTTATCCAGGCCTTCGTGCGCGTGGCTTGTCAGAGATAAGCAGGGTCCGACGAAATGTAAACATTGCTGCAAAGCATAATTATTTAAAAATGCATCGTCAAATAACTTCCGCGAAATTGAAGTGCAATGATGAAGATCATTTTTTTAAACAAACACAGTTTGGTTAGTGGCCATCAACCAAGCCGCATTTTTGTAACCCTTTATTGGTGGAAAATCTACAAACCGTACATTACTCAATTAACTTAAGTTACCATACGAAGAATGTACTGAAAATTTACGATAAGATTTACTTAAGTAAATTGGAGAGAATAACGAAAGGGCATATACGATTGGAGTTTCGGTAACCTCTTAAACAATGCAACTATAGTCTTGTATAGATCGAAGTAAAAGGGGGCGGGAGTGCACAAATTTACAACTTTGCATAACAAATATGTAAATTTTTGAAAATTAATCCAAGAATAAATTTGCATTTATGGTGAGTGAATCTACCAAGTCGATTCATGAAGATTTGATATAATTTTCTCAAATACATGTACTGGCATAGAAACATAAAAACAGGAAAAACCAAATAAAAGTAAAATATTTCATTTTTGAGATTTACATCAGCAGTTTACAGTCGTGTATGTTTATGTAATGTATAAACATGTACTGTAAATATAGGTGTCGTCGGAACTGTAAACAATACTTTATGAATGCTTTCTTCCCATTTATCACACCAGATATCCAATGATATGAAGCAACAACCGAAATCTTTACACGCAGCTGGTTATCCAAAGGATTGGGTTTATAAAGCTTTGCTTGACTGGCGTTTCTCTGAACCCTGAAATGGTCATTCATTGACGTGCATCGCAAAAAAGCTACTTGAAAAACTCTCCATTGTGAAAATTTTTATTTTTGATAATTACATACATGTACAGAGGAGGAAAAAGTTCTCTTTCACAAAAAGAAATTCACCATTTTTTTAACGGTTTTCAAATTGAAGAAAGACTCAGAATGATCAGAATTCTCAATCCAAAATAATCGATATCTTATTTTATGGTTTGAAGAATCTCTAACTCGTATTGTAAAACATTCACATCATACATCGATTTGTGTAGGTGATTTTATCCATAGTCCACTCTCAATTTTGTCCTTTTGAACACCATATTCAAGTCTCCTTCCGAGTGAACTTCGAATTTATCAATAACTCCGAATGGAGCTGAATCCATATAAATGGAAACTTTGGATAACAACGCAAATAGATGGCAAGTGAACTGTGCACTCAAATGTAAATGTCCTACTGTCATGGCCAACCCTATGGAGACCTGAAAATGACAAACTACTATAGCTGATGGACAAGCTATTTGGAGTGTTGTCATTGAAGTGTTCTGGTAAGTTTTTACAGCTTCCCATTGATTTTCTCAACCCTTCCAATGTACATGGACTGGGACCAGCTAAGGGTTGCCGAAAATATTTGGGGACAAAAGCATCACGTAAAATACAAAATTGACAAAAAGTTTTTTTTACTTCAGAATTTTATGAATAAAAACACTGTTTTGTTTGAAATACAAAACAATAAACAAAACGAATTATTCAAGTGAGAATAAAATGTCAAAAAAAATTCACTGATTTAGAGTATACAATATAGTTAATCCATGTAATGACTTAGCATTGACAACTTGATCATGAATGCCACTTTGAATTGTGTGCAAAATACAAACTACAAATGATGTAATCCATGGTTATCAAACGTTGTAGTTCAGTAAATTTTTGTAATATGAAATTAAATTCAATGCAATGCAGTCAGTATAACTTTGTAGGTATTGCGAAGTTACAGACCAATCAAATGCATTAAGAAGTTTCTAGAAAAATAACCAATCATTGGACTGAATTACATTCTCAATTTTTAAATAAAAATAAAGACAAAATAAATGACCTGGTCTGGTAATCAACTGCAGTTGTGAAGTAAACAAGAAAATAAAAAACACAAATTACAAAGTCCGATTCAAACAATTTATTACATTGTTTCATAATATTGCGAGATAAAATATTAGACTGATTTTTAACATAAATCAGCAATACGTGCTTATCTAACTATATTACATTATTCTATACATTACAAATTAACATCATGAAAGCAAAGCAAGTTTCCAATATAGCAAGATAACGATATTGAACCAATATCAAATTACTTGGCAGCGTTTAAATGTTGCTTCCATATGTAAGTAGAGCCAGGGGTTGGTAGAGTTTTCCTCGGAGATGCAATTGCAGAACTGGTGCTAAAAATACGATTAACATTGCTCACCAAAACGAAATTGCATTTCATGCTGTACGTTTGGGCACAGAAATAAATCAAGTATCCTCTATACCTGTCATGCAATACGATCTTTTACACGTAAGCAAACATTTGATAATTTGGGGCACAAAGTTTAGGGTTGTAACATACACAATGTACAGTATGAAAACGATTTATGACAGACACCAATGGGTGCTTCACTAATGGTTGATGATGATGAATGCAAAACGAAAAATGAAATGTAATTTGCCTGCTAAGCAGCTGTGCCTCACTTTGGCTGACAGTCTTCAGGGCATTCGTAACAAGCAGATAGCAACCATGTCAAGTGGGCTTGCCCCACATTGGTCACCCATAACATACGGTAGTAAATTCAATTTCTACTGCCACAAAGACTGATGCACATTCTTTTTATGTTAAATTAAGCATTATTCCTTTCATTAGAATGGATAAACCTTTAAGATAAAAACGATTCACAGATAACTGATAGTAATGGGGAATTTTCTTAGTTTTTAGCATTATATGTAAGGTTAGATTAGCCTTAGTGTCACGATTCTCGGTGTTATGGCAAGTAAAATATAGAGCAATTGTCTCACATATTCCCAATAACACATACATTTGAAAAATTTTACTTTCCCCCACTTCCGATTATAATATGACTGCTCGCAGCTTCGATGTTGAAAGTTGCAACGGTACTGCAAGGCCATGAGTGATCATCTTCGAAGCTGCGATCATGTTCTACTATAATTGGAATGCGAAACAATTTCAATTTCGAAAACTATTCACGTTTTTTATAACCAGATACAGTGTAGTCAAATAATATTAATAAAATCCAACTGCTTGAAGATGCAGAATATCAAGTTAAATCTTATTTAAGAAAAATGGAGACGCACTGCTGCATTTAGCTGTTTAGTTCGGTAATATTTCCCCAGAATGAAAGTGAAATATTAGCCACGCCAACGATGATGTCATGTGTAGGCCTACATTATTTATTAGTGTAGGCCAATATGTAGAGGCCAAGATATTAACTCACCGTAATAACGACACAGCGTCCCTTACATGTGAACTTCCCGACAAATAAAAGTCAGTGTTTATGCGTGTCTGCAGATATGCATAACGCAATTCGCGTAAGGAATAAATAAACAGACACGCACATAATACTGACCTTCAATTCAATTCTTTACCCTGCAGTCAGTACATCATATATCATTATACAAAATAAGTCAGTATTGGTCATGATGGACCCGCAACATTGCAATTTATTTGTATTTCCCGTATTTGGGACTTTAACGAGGAGGATGGGATGGGAAAGGAAGACGGTCATGGCTGATTTAATACAGGAACTATGTCAGCATTCGCCTGGAGGAATTGTGGAAAACCATGAAAAACCACAATCGAGGATAGCCGACCTGGGAATCAAACCTGAATCTACCGATTGCAAGACGAAAATGCTAAACTCTAAGCAACACCTTGCTCGGTTGCTTATTGTCAGAACATTCCTTCCTAGTTTATACAAATTGTTTATCACTGAAATTCACTAACATCGGAGTAGTTAAATAAACTTTACATTTATCAGTAGAATTACTGCCAATTATTAAACTCATCACATCACTAATAATCAAAAAACTTTAAACATAATTTATATAAAAGTTTGTAATTTACCCTTGCGTTTCTCCAGCAGCAATAGCAGCTTTTCCTGCAGTGTTGTTGGCGACCAGCAAAGGTGGCAAACTCTCCCTTCTACCATCTCGTGTAAAGTAATAGTTGGCGGAAAGCTTGTGGTGAGGTCCGTCAGGCAAATTAGGTGGTGGTTGAGTTCTATGACATATTTACATTAATTTAAATTTCTAATAGATTAATTTCTTTTTAGAGTAGAAGAAAAAATACCTAGGTGCAATCTGGTCTTGAAACCGAAGACCATTCTTCACCTTCCTCTGTAAAATTTCACACTCCGACAGTCATTTTTGAACAAAATGAAAGTTTAATGCAACTACATTCTAACCAGAACTGAACTAATACCTACCCCTATTAAAGTATTTCTTATAAGTTGCAGGAAAGGTGATATATCTCTAGGTGCGACAGCCATTTTCGATTTTCGAATGCAGGTGTGGCAACAAAATTGTTCCTCAACGGTTAGGATTTTGAAAAATGGTTCCGTTCTAAGATTTCGTGTATGAATTTCAACGTTGCTTTCAAAGAAATTAATATATTATTAAGACATTTTTCCCTAATATACATGTAATGCTTTTTTCCAGTTTGCACAAGCTCATTTGCGCATGAGTAATTACTAGAACGTAGTTCTACGACGGAAATTGAGGAATTTATCGTATGCTGTTTTTTCACTTGACATATATTCCATATTCCTTTTCTGTCGTTCAGGCTTGTTTGAAGCGTTGTTCAAGATTGTTCCAAGATGGATAAAATTAAGCTTGCAAGAGTAAGTATTGTTCTAAATTTCATTAATTCATTAGTACGCGAACATGGTTTGTCTAAAATTAGCCCCAAATTTAATATTGTTTTAATAAACTAAGGCGTACTACAAAATAGGCTTAGTACTCGTTACACGTGGGTGATGTGGCCTTCATTTTCTTGTTTTTAAATTCTTCAGGTAATGAAAGTTTTGGGCAGAACTGGATCCCAAGGACAGTGCACACAAGTAATCATTTTATTTAAGATTTGAAAAACTTAAAAATAATTTTCTGCAATCGAAAAGGTGAAGGTGCAAATCCGCCATTACATGTGATTTTAGGTGCGTGTTGAATTTTTGGACGAGACGGGCCGAAACATTATTCGTAACGTCAAAGGACCAGTTCGTGAGGGCGATATTTTGACTCTGTTGGAGTCGGAACGTGAAGCTAGAAGATTAAGATGAATTCCAAGCATTATGTAAGTTTAAAGAGAATTTGTGGATGAGGCTATTAATTTATCTCCAGCGACTATATTTATTGTAATCTTTTTTTTTCCCAGATTGTTGGCACTGAAGTATACTATTCGGAAACAAACAACTGCATTTCAATTATTTGTACACTATCCAGTAATAAAATGTGATTGGAAATACTTGCTGTGAGCATAAAAAATTATTTCCATAGATCGATGAAACTCAAAATCTTTCTTCCATTAACAAATGTTCATTCAGTTGAGAATATAATGGACCATAGAATCTGTTACACACACGAAAAGTTATATCTTGAAATATGGCATGTTAAAAAAGTTTTTTAGAATGTGAATTACAAGAAATTACAAGAACGGAAAAAGTTATATCTGGAAACTTGGCAATTTTAGGCGTGTCCGAAAATTCAAGCGCATATTTCTGAGCATTTTACTAATGGCTGTTAAAAAGGAAATTCCAAGTTGAAAGTAATTAGACTTCATTTGCATTTTTATAATTGACAAATTAAAACATTTCATTTCTCGTAATTCACATTCTAAAAAAACGGAACTTTGAACGTGCAGTATTTCCAGTTATATAACTTGCCTCGTGTATGACCAGCTTTAGTGTAACGAGCAAACTATTTGTGGCTTGTTGAAAATAAACGATTAGATGAGAAATTCTGTCTCCCTCTGATGATCAACCTTTCCTCTTAATCCAAGTAACCACATCCTTTGGTATGTTGTATACAGGATTGTTTCAAGCAAACATCGCTGTATTTATACAAAACAAAACGCACAAATAAAGCTGCTTGGAATGAAAATTAAAAATTTATATAATGGGTGCCTTGCATTTGGGAGACTAGGGTCAGTTTTCCTGATTTTCGTTTTCTAAAGTTGTTTTTTCACGTTTTCCTGTCCCCTATTCTTTTCAGCCTTTAGTGACAGTTGTTCTCTATAATTTTCAATTCACTGAATGCAGGAAACTGGCAAAAGCTAAAAGGAACACTGAAAATTTCTAGTATAACAGCACCCAACTGAATGGTTACATTTTATGTACAAGTAAAGTGGATCAACTTATAGCGCATTTGACCGCTCCAAAAAGAGTGCTCTAAGTGCAGGTTTTTACTCTGAAACCGTTCGACCACACGAAGGGCTCCTTCGTGTGTACTTGCTCGAAGTACGTGCACCCTACTTCACCGTTCGACCGACCAAGATCTGTGCTCTGAGAGCGCTCTTTCTTACTCTGACTCTGGAGGTACATGTAGTGCAGCTGGAGCAACCAACATGGCGAATTATCTTTCGTCTGCATTTTTACAATCCTCTGCGGTTTTTCACAATCGTCTGCTGTTTTTAAAATAAACAAGGGGTCCCCGACCGCTGCTATTTTCACCGTTTTTTATCGGTTTAAACAAGGTAGAGTGAATTAAACAAACAGTAACGCCGTATTTATTACCCTATCACCCCCCCCCCCCCTTCCCGGGCCATAAAACTTTAAAGAATTAGGAAGGTGCGCATGCGTATAGCCATCGGTATTGGTAAAAACATCCCGGGCGAAGCCGGGTACAACCGCTAGTGCACTATATAAAAAGGCTACCAATTAAATGCTATACCTTTTAAATTATATAGGTATCTATGATTAAGTCATAGCAGGTAATCCAGGCGCTGTACGCCCTACTGCTTCTTAATTATATTTCTCGATACAATTCCTACAGTAAATTTAACCCAGTATAAAGGGTATAATTATTACATCTGAACTTCAGGATGGGTAATCAATATTCTCGGTGAAAGACAAATTCTTGTCTAGACTCGTTTACCTGAGGCAGCTATAAAACAGGGGTTACCTTAATCTTGCCAATAACTGGATGAAGTAATTGAATGGGTTACTTAAAAAGCCCATGATTTCTATTTTCATGACCATCTGAATTTAATAATGGTCATTATAGGCCTATATAACAATACAGAAATGGTTCTCTGAGAGGTCATTACCCAAAAACTTTGCACTTTAAAAAGCTTCACGTTGATCGCTTCTCAACAGTTTCTCGTAGTGTAATTGTGACTTCATGAAATGGCTTTTGAAGAATATTATTATTGGGGGAGGGGATCGAAAGGAACTGCTATAGTATTATGAAGTTTATTATATTTCATTCGTCGTTATGGCGATATTATATATCAATGCAATCGTTGCCTAGCAAATGCTCTATTCGTAATTACGGTATATATTGCAGACACAAAAGAAACTATGATTTAATCCTACTGTACATTATACAATTGTACTCTTGCTCATTTTCTTGCCCGCGGTAATTTTCTTATCGTATTAAATTCAGATATTCACCCAAATAAGCTTTTAAAATATCCGATTTTAGCAGCGTGGAATTGAGTCAGACATATATTGTTAATGTGAACGGTACTTACCTAGAAATCCAACAACGATCCCAAAGGGCATGACAACCAGACTGACCAGAAGGTCGGCAACTGCCAGCGAAAGCAGAAAGTAATTGGTCACATTCTGCAAGCGTCTTTCGAAGCAAATGGCCAAACAAACTAAGGTGTTCCCCAACACGCCGGCGGTAACGAAAATCAATAGTAACAAGAAATACCAATTGTAGGATGAACTGGCTCCAACGAATTGGTCGCCGTAACTCCTATTTGCGAACGTGTCGTTCGGAAATGTAACGAGATGGTTCACGACGTTGCTGTTCGAGGCATTTGTCCAAGAAATGCCATCGATGGCAATGTCATAATCCAAGAGGGGAAGAGGCGATGACGATGCGTTGACCGTGTACCAATTGCTGACATTTATGGCAATGGCAGTGGTATCATTGTCCGGTAAGTCCATGTAATCAGGAAAAGATACGCTTGAATTGTTATCCATCTTCCTGCCATTGGAAAACTTGCTGCCTTTAGTGGCAGATGCCTTGGAGACACATAATGGAGTTTTGCGATGAACGACGAAGTATCCTCTTAAGAGCGATCATTGTTTTGCCTGCAAAGAGACAAGGTTTATACCGATGACTGTTTGGTATTTGGAATAAGGTTATATTAATGTACGACGTTCAATTATTAATGGAATCGATACTCTTAATCCGATAGCCTCAGAAGGGGACAATGGGGTTATGGGATGAGTAGTGAATTTTAAGTACAGTACATGTACGTCTTTAAGCTAAGTAGGAAAGTGAACCTTCGCGGGCTTGGATATTATTTCAAAACTACGGGTAAATTATAAGTGTGTACATACATGTACATGTATACTATACAATGCTGCTAGAGCTGTTTTCAAATGGAATTTTTGCCGGGGTTGATGTCTTCAAGTTTTTGTGTTTTATATTTAAGGGGAATTTTGTCTTCCTAAATGCATACATGTACATGTATACAGTAACTAGGCAAACGCTATAATGTGATGTTCAACTATGCTGCTGAATAACGAATTTGTCATTACAATTCTTAAATGTAGAATTACATGTACAGGGTTGCTACCGACCTGAGAAATCAGGGAGAGTCAGGGAAAGTCAGGGAAACGGCCAATGGTCAGGGAAAGTCAGGGAAAATCACTGATTTTAGCGATTTGTCAGGG
>JAQGBX010000710.1:0-31483 GCA_034698745.1 Megaphyllum sjaelandicum | reverse complement strand
AAACTGGTCAGGGGAAAATGCAATATTGATTCTGGGAAACCTGGGAAGGTCAGGGGATTTTGATTTGCAATAAGTGTAGGAACCATGCCGCACCCTGGCCAATAAAGCTTCTTCTTGCTGCTTAATTCCTACGACTTTGGTTGGACACTTAACTTTCAAGGAACCAACAGTAGTTGAATTGGTTAAAACTTAAATGTTCATCTTCTAGAATATGATGTTAATTTTAAAGTCCAATGATGATTGTAACGCTTATCGAATTAAAAGCTGAATTTTCGATTTCATGAAATATTGCATTGTTTTGAAATGATCATGGTACAGTAGCAAATGAACGGATGAAAATCTTGGTGCAATAAAGGCGGGGCTGTCATTATTTGATGGTTAGCTCCCTGTGACAAGGTTCTGGAAATATTAACAGGAGCAAATCGAACAACTGCGCATATTTTGGACACCTGTTCTTGTGGATGGCAAGCACCTGTTAAACGCGATTAATGTTTAGTTAGGTGTGCCTAATGCTATATACGCACAGTAGTTCTTAAATACATATTTAAATTTAGAACACTTGCCCCGTTACAATTGCGGAAAAAAGCAGTAAAATCACACATTTTCTGTAACATTTTCATGGCGATTTTGCCATCATCGTTCAACATTGAACCAGGTGCAAATGGCCTTTACCAAGTTCCAACATTGTAATTTTTAAATATTTTGTGGTGTTCCACAGTAATGATGGTGATAAGAGAATTCCTAATTAAAAACTGAAAAGGAAGGAATTTATATAAAAAAAATTGGCCTTCCATTCATTCATCTGAACTGTGTGCATGTTGTGCTCTGTTGAACCAATTTGTAAAATATTTTATTTCGTTTTCCATCATGTGTCACGTTATCTCTTGTTCGGAGGCCCTAGTTAACTGGAGATAAAATGTTAACTAATCTGATCTTTGGATTTTCATTTATATGGATAGTGAGCGTTCTTGTTTTCATGTAGTCAGTATATGTTGAACATTACTTGCAAGACGTTATTGAACCAGGCAAAAACCAGTAATTTTTGGCTTGTAACTCGTTACCATGGTCTTTGCTAACTTGTGGTAAACAAGCGAAGCAAACACATTTCGTTAACAAAAAAATTCCTCACTTAGAACTGGTGTTATGGATGGATCAATTCCAATATTAAAACCTTTCTAACAGAATATAATCATTTTTTGAAACAAGACAGTGGTAATCCCTAAAACCATACTCAACTCTATAAGCATGCTTTCTGAGATTATCAATGTCAGTTTGGTGACAGTAGTTTTTGTTCTATTCTATTCTATTTTGTTGTTTCCAAATTATTATCATCATGGGGTGAGGAGATGCCTAAGATCGGATTTATCTGCAATATAAATGTATGAATGAATTAATAAAAAAAAGTTGTGAATATATACAGTAGGTAGCAGTTACCATATGTTGTGAATTTTGCTGCAGTTTCTGGACTTATATTAAAAATAATGGACGGTTCCAAGTGTGTGCAAAACTTGTGCTTAGATTGAGGATAAATAATTATTTCTCAAATCTCTCTCACAAAAACGTTACAGTGTCAAAACCAGTTAACGTTTCGCATTTAGTCTTGAAATTGTAATTATTAAGTTATGTTGTATCTACGCAATACTTGCCTTTAGCTGGTTAATTAGCATCGTATTGATTGCCATTCATGCTTTTTGGGTACACGGGGTCGTGTATGCGTTATGTGGACACATCATTTGAATATTAACATATCAACCTCGTGTTATGCTTTTGGCTAAGCATTAGTCTTTTTTTTATCTCTTTTACAAGCCTTGTCACCTTCAACTTTTCTGATAAGTAGTTTATCTGATTAAAATTCCAACAGGCCAAGTAGGATAATTTTAGAGAAAGATAAAATATGAAAAAGTCAGGCTGCCATGTGAATTTGAGATAATTTAAAACATAGCAGATCCTGAAGCAATTAGACTTGCAAATGCAGCTCCTTGTAAGAAATGAGCGCTAGCAAAGCGCTTCGTGACTGCATTTTATAATTTTTATAATTTCATACAAACTTATGTTTCTGTAATAATATTGTTAACCCGGGATACTAAACACCGATTAGATTATCGAGGTAAGAGCAAGCAAGATTTTATGCTTTCCATATGACGTGAAATCGATTGATTGCATTAGGTAGGTAGCCTTTTAAAAATTATTTTGGGAATTACATTTTTTATTAATTTTGAAATACACGAGGTACATACTCTGCACGATAATTTTGGCTATTGGCCATCCTTGTTTGTAAAAAAAAATCGCCATCGTTTAGCTCGAGATTTAAACTGGGGAATTTACTACTCAAGGGAATTATTAGGCTAATTCATATTCGGGAACAATGTTGGGAGCATGCACTTTTGTGGTTGCCAGGCTATGAAACAAACAGTTGAAGTTGCAACGCAAATCCGTGCATAAAATTCACGTGGACTCTGCTCTCCACTATATAAAGTTAGGGAGGGTGGCCTCTTGCTCTAGGCCTAGTGGGAAGTTGCAGCAAACATTGCATACATTTACCCATGGAAATATGAACCCCTCTTTTGAAGGACTTTAACCATTTTCAGCTAGCAGCAAAATGCCATGCATTACTGACATGGCGAGAGTCCAATTTTCTTTTCTGATTGAATGGGTCTTGCATAAATATAGATGAAAGCAATTAATAAATCAAAGCCATATGCAATCCTGAGCTTAATTTGAAAGCCATTAAAAATGGGAAACAACCTGTTGAATTGTTATGCGGTGTAGCTGTTTGGCACAAGTTGAATGCAAGAAGCGGTGCATGTGCCAAGAAAAAAAAAGATGCTAATTATGTGCATCTTAATTGGTGCTGATAAAGATTTATCACACTCGTGATCCAATTTTAACATATTGCTCATAAATGTGCGATAAACTCATATTGGTCAGGTTTAAAGGTTTACTGGCTAGGTTTTTCATGAATTTTTGCTTCTAAATAAAGCTGATGTATTAACTACATATACTGTAAGTGCAAACCGTGCATGTGAAGCGTATGTATATGCTGGCAGTTTCCATGTTACATTGCCCCAAATAAATGTATTTTGAAATTAGTCCAGTGGTTTCCATGCATCATCACGTTGTTCTTAAGTAGGTTTCCACATCAACTTGATATGGAAATTTTCCTGGGTTATTATGTGAAGATATCTTACTTTGCTTCATGATTTACCTAAATTTTTGGAATGCGATTCTTTTTAAAATTCACCGAATGCAACCAGCACACCCGTGGAAACCAGTTTCAAAATAATAAAAACTATTTGTTGGCCAACTATTTTTAGATTGTCGTATTTATGCACGTAAATGTTATTTTGATTATTGTATTTTTAAAACTTGGCTTAAACGTTGCTTTATTATTCATTTTCTCGATCAAGTCACAATTTTTTTTTTCTTTGCAGATCAAAGTGGATTTTCCTGTAGATTTTTTCAGGCTGTGTGTATGCGTGCTTAAGTCATGGGCAGCCAGCAGTTTTGCTTGCGCTGGAATAATCACCAGTCGAACATGCTCAGTGTGTTTGATCAGTTGCTCCAGAACGAGGCACTGGTTGACGTCACGTTGGCCTGCGATGGGCTTAGCCTCAAAGCTCACAAGGTGGTGTTGTCCGCCTGCAGTCCCTACTTCCAAACCTTGTTCCTGGACAACCCTTGCCAGCATCCAATTGTGTTCCTAAAAGATGTGCGGTATACGGACCTCAAGGCTCTGGTCGACTTCATGTACAAAGGGGAGGTGAACGTCTCCCAAGAACAGCTCAATGCAGTTCTCGAAACTGCAGAGTCCCTCAAAGTGAAGGGGCTGGCCGAAATGACTCCCGAAAGTACTCAATCCAGGGGGGACATGTCCTACCAGCCCTCCAAAGTCATTCGGAATACCGCTACCCTCGGACTGGCTCTCTCCGATCCCCAAACCAAGGAGTCGGGAGTTCCGATAGCGGCATCGCCCCCACCGGCTTCTCCTCGCCCCACCATGACCTCCTCCGGCCTTCCCGAACACATGAAAAGGAGCAGTTCCCCTCCTTCCAAGCGCAGAAAAGCAAAACCTCGCAAACGCATTCCGGAAAACGCTCTGCCGTCCGATCATGAGGACTCGGACGCCCTGGACCTATCCACGGCGTCACCCGATCAGATGGAATCGTGTATGGACGTTCACGATGGCACCTATGAGGCCAACGCATTTCCTGGAGCAACACCATCTGGTGAAAGTCGGAAACTCATTCACCATGGTAGTAATAATAACAACAACGCTCAACAGGTCTCCATGCTGCATCTAGACGTAGAAGATAACTTTGGACCTCATGAAAAGGTATGCATGGAAGGATACCTGCTTTTTTTAAAAATTCTCAGTAGAATTGGTTAATAGGCTATAGATCCACATTAGCAGTTATTGTGTTTGTAATCTAGCCGTGTTGCGTGTTTGTCATAAGTTATGGTAAGTTTTTTATTATAAGTATGAAATGCAAGATGTCCAGGAAACCAAAGGGAAGTGACTGTATGAGGAAGCAATTTTAGTTTCCATTTTCAGCAGTATTCATTTTTGCCGCCTTATCATGGTGATGAAACTTGCTACAATGCACTGTTTGATTATTAATTTGTGAAACCCACAGGATTATAACAGTAATCAAAACCAAGCACAAGCATCTCCATCTGGTATATCGTCACAGCGGATGTCCATCATTCCTAAGGTAGCACCTACAGTGACTTTGATGGCCACTGCACCTTTGCCATCTACCTCAGCCACTCAGGCATCTATTCAAGGTGAGGATATCTTTAATAATTCCAGTGAATACAGTAGGTTATACTTTACATGATCATTCTGAAATTTTAATAATTCCATAATTAAACATGTTATGAAGATATGCATGATCCTTTTTTGCAGAATAATTCTTTAATGCTGCATGTTACTGCTTTGGGAAAAAGCCATAAAACCTGTTGTTTTTAAAATCAGACAAGAACGTAATCCTTTCACCTATTCATTTTTTTCTGCTTTTCTACTGACATCAAGACGTGAGTGTAGAAGGCATGGCACGATTTAGGATTTAGGACATAGGGGGCCTACTAAACATGAACCAATGATCAAATATTGTGTTTGAGTGTTTGAAATGGCAGAATAAGCAAGGTTATTCTTCGTATTTTTTAGTTTCTATTTTAAAGGCGAATAGGTCATTCCTGGTGTTAAAGTTCCACACCCTCCATTATCTTAGAATGATATTTGCTATCAATATAGCATATAAAAATTCAAGATTTCCATCACATATTCTTCTGAACTATTCCAAGCAGATTTGGAACAATTATCAAGTTTAGATGCTTAGCCATTCCTCAATTATGTTGCTTGCTCTACTAATATAAGAGCTTAGTTGCGTGCTGTCACTGTTAAGAAGCTAATAACAAACTTGACCAGTACAACCAATTTGAAGTGCATCTGCATACTCCTCAATTGTCAATATTACAGCCTAAACTGTGAATAGCTTTCTGCAAAACTTTCTTTAATATCTTCAATTAAGTAATAAACAGAAGTATGATTTTAAAACTTTGCTTAGAAATTGGTATTCAATTTATTTGTTAAATTGGCTGGAGTTTATCCAATGGCAATGTATGAATTAAAGGCACAGCCCATGAGTTGCTTCTCTTATTCATGCTGGACATTACTCTGCCTTTGCCAAGCAAGGCTTAATTAACTTAGCTTTTTGCTCAAAATACATTATGAAAACTGTAGGAAGATGCCGAGGATATGCTGGAGGTACGGGTAGGTCTGTTCCAAGAAAGGAAGTTTAGTACAAGAATGTAACGGTCACCTAGAAATTAGGCCTATCCTTCAATGGAGGTGAAATTGGTTGCTTGCACATGGTGCTTAGTTGTAAGTGGGGCTTAAAAAATAGTGACCGTTTCTTCCTTTCTTGGTTTGCAGACCTGCCGTGGTGGTTAGAAAGGAAGATGCGGTCATACCACTGTGAACACTGCAAGCAGTCGTTCGAGAGCAAGACTTTGCTGTATCAGCATGGGTGCCCTAAGGAGCGAGCGGGCTTTGTGTGCGAGGTGTGCGGCAGTAACTTTCCATCCCACAGCCGTTATTTGAGGCACAGAGAAATTCACAATCCAGATCGGGAAACATTTACCTGCAATCTGTGCAGCAAGACCATGGTCCGCCTCGATCACCTGCGCACGCACATGAAGAACGTACATGGGATGCTTCCATAGCTCCTCTCTCAAGGTTTTCTCTAATTTGAAAAAAGTGCCTGCGTCAAGATGGATGCAAGCTTACCCTGCCTAGTCCTAATGCAGTGGCTGGGGGCTTATGCCGACAAAGATCTGTATTGTTTTTCCATTGTGATATTAAGTCCACCGCTCACTGTTTTTGGGGTTGAAGTGATAACGGCACGTTCTGTATAAAAAAGGAAACCAGAAGCAATATATCAAAATGTCGTATGGCTGGCATACGTTTTACTCCTTCCATTTTTAATGTTTTTTTCACTACTGTGAAAAAAATGTTTAAAAATTCTCGTTAAACTGTTTGGGATGTAATAGCTTCACTGATTTTTTTTAGCACGGATTTAATTGCAGTCCCGAATTTATGTTAAGTGAAGGCAAAAGGAACTTTAGACTCAATTTGTTTTGGCTAGAATTCGTCGATGGTCAGACAAACTTGCCGTTGAGAATTACTGGCATGGCTTATGAGGCTTACAAAATGAATAAGAGGCTGGTATTTATAAAACCCCTTTTACGCTTTTATAGCTTTTCTTTTTCATACCAGAATTTTATTTGCATAGCTGTTTAACATGTTTTTAAATCATTACCTACTGTGGCAGTAATGACTGAAATCCCATCTATGCAATTGTTTGGATATACTGGTTAAATTGTCGTGGGAGCAAGTGCAACATTTATAAATGTTATATTGCCACATGAATATTTGCCGATTTTGTTGAACTGGTCAGGGTGATGTGTTGATATTTTTAAAAGCAGTGACCTGTTTTGTTAATTTTATGCTTGCAATAATTCGACATATGAACATTCCTCTATGTATGGTGTAGATAGTTATGTTTTTGAAGTTCTAATTTTGCATCATCAAAATGCATGAAACGTTCTTTTCTATGATTAATAACGTATTCGATATTTTAAAAAAAATGTTAACTGACCCTGATTTACCGGTCATGAAAAACAGTGGGAAAACAAGATGACAACTGATATGAGCCATATATACCAATACATGTATGTGTATTCTGAGCATATAGCATTGCCAAAGATGGGAGGATGAATTGAAGTTATGTATTTAGTACATTAGCCTAACCTTTTAAACTGATTTTTTAACATTGCATTTAATATATCTTGATTGTTAAAAAAATTTATTACTCGTGGAAGTTAAAGCTGTTTTGAAAAATAAAATTGTTTTATTAAAGATTGTTTTTTTGCTAATATAACTTGAAGTTTTTTTTGCATCAGCAGGAATTTTGTTAAGAAAAAAAATGTTGTTTTTGAAAAGCTATCTTAATGGAATTAAACAGGTAACAATTAGGTGTGAGGTCATTCTTTGAAAGTAACTTTCGACCAAAAAATATACATATACAGCAATTGTGGATTTTTTTCTTCTAAAATATTCCTCATTAGTGATTTCTGTTTACCCGTTTTTGTTAACTGTCTCGTGATTTGTTTCAGATATTCGTCGATTATGTCAGTTCAGTCGCCAAAGCCAGCAGCATAAGCCAACGTGGACTGAAGAAGATATGGTCCAAGCCCTCGAGGCTGTCCAGAGCGGTCGGCTAACATATGCTCTTGCTGCTCGCAAATTTGATATCCCCAAAGCTACACTACACTATTATGTGATTTTGATGAAGGCGGTGGAGGCAGTACGGAGTGGCAGGATGACGGCAGAAATTGCAGCCATCAAATACAACGTGCGAACCAGCATCCTGATGGACTGCCTGTTCGGCCGACAAGGAACTGGAGCAGGCCCTCCATTGGGTGCAACTGGACCCAGCGATAAGGGAAACGTGAAAAGGGAATTGTGATGCTGGGACCTTGGCATTCGCACCTAGCATCACCCAGTTGAAAATCACACTGAATGCCCCCTCAGCATGACAACGAAGAAAGGGGGTTGCATGATGCATGCAGGAGAACTACTGTAAGTACAGGAGAGATGATTAGGTGGGCTGTGCCCACTCCGCATATATTTCGGGGGCTGGCTGTAAGCTGACTGATGCCCGATCCACTCTTTTAAGTTTTAATTGTTGTAAATTTTACCAAGCTAACAATCTGGCAAATGAATTCTTAGAGCATATTTTTGCTCTTTCAGATTCAGATGAATGTGATTTTGGTGAATTTCAAGGCTATTTTAAAAATGGGGTACAGGTATAATGCTGCACCATTCTTCTTGTATAAATAATTGTCTATGCCTGTGTTTCCGAATTGGCATGCCGTGGAAACCTGGGGTTTTTTTGAGGTAAAATTAAGTGTTTTGCGAAAAAATTTACACATTAAGAGAAATAGGGGAACATAAGTTAATCAACTTTTTTTGCCTGTGGGGCATTCCTTTTTTTGTGCTACACTAAAAATATGTCCAGTAAGGGGCTTCGTTATGTTGTACACAAATTTTAAAGGGTTTTGTGACTAAATTTAACTGGGGAAACAGTGGTCTGTGCTATTCACAGTATTGAACATTCAACTTTTTATTTCATTTGTGTGCATTGGTGATGCACCACTGATGACCACACTTTCAAATAATGCATTGTAAAACATGTTTACTAAATTATACAGTTTAAAAAATTGATAAAACTGGAAGTACCATACGTTTAATACCTTTGAAATGCTGTGAATCATACAAATCTCGAATCTAAATCTGAAAGAGATCAGTTACAATAACCGAAAATGATAACCAGCGATTTATGTGTTCAGTTATTTTTTTTTCTGCAAGTGCAGGCTTGAGCAATTCCATATTTTATAGTGTAATATATATTTTTCCAGAGAAAACCGTTGATTACCTCCCAGCCGGCCCACAAGAACTTGGTTTGCATGGGCATTTCTGAGATGACACTTTGATTGCTCGTTTCAGTAACTTTGATTTGACTTTAAAAGAAATGTTAGTTCAGTACCAACATTTTTCTGTTAAACAAATTAGCTTTAACTAATGTTTTATATTTCTTTTTATTGTTTTCTTAACACTCTTACCATTTACAAAAGCGGTTTCCTTTCTTAAAAATTGTCATTATAAATATAATTAAATTTGTTTTTACTTTTTTTTCATCTTCACAAGACCCATTCGAAAATTATCAAGTGCCCATGCAATCCAGAAAATTAATATCAATACGAGCAGACTACCTCTTAGATCGTTAAATAGTGCAAATAACCTCTTTATTTTATTCTCAGGTTGTATTCTTTGCTTAACCTCATTGGAACCTGCTGGGATTAGCCATAACTGTTGGTTTGTAGATGACAATAGCAAACAAGGCATTCTCACATGAAATTTGTATGCATTACATCTACACACTTTGTTATCACTTTAACAACTTGAGAACTTCGCTTTTTTGTATTTAAGTATGAAATATGTCTAATCTATTCAATTCAACTCAGTACCCTATAGTCAGCAACTAAATGCCATATGGTAGGGGGGGGGTTGAGCCCATTTTCAGGAGAAAATAATTTCAATATTTAATTATTTTTAGATAGATGGAAAAATTAAAATTTTGGATAAAGTAGGCCTACTCTTATCTGTTTAATCTAAAAAAATAGGAATGTTCTGTACTTCTTTGAGATGAAAAAATTATGATAATTTGGCATTAAATATTTGAATTATGCAAAATAAAAATGAAAGTACACGAAAAAGTTCTTTAAATCCAGGAATGATATAGTGATGCATTGAGTTCTTTGAGATGCTTTGCTTGGTTAGCATGTCACCTGTTACTTATATATTATTGTTTTTCGTTCAACAAAATTTTCCTCTGCTTACAAGCCTGTTTGAGAAACCTGTGCGAGTAAAACAGTGTTTGATGGATGTGGAAATGTGCTTCTGATTTAACATATCATCATTTCTTATGGGTATCCATCACAAATGGACACTGCACAGTATTTTTCCTCCTCCACCCAATTCTTGACTTATGATAATACGTATAACACCTTTATTGGCCCTTATAACAGGTCTGGTCATGCACTTTTTTCTATTTTTAATGTCCAATTTTAAATCTTAACAGACTGGCTAAGCTGTCTGTTCCATTAAGATTCTTTTCTGCTAACTTGAGTGATGTTTTTTTTATAAATTATCTGTTGGACAGTTTTTAAATAGATCAGCGACTAAACTGTTGTACATACAGCCTCCACTATCATACCATGGTCCGGATATGGATGTATGTCAGTATGATGGTATCACCAGGCCCATTTTGTTTGTTTTCTGGTATTATATTGCGTCACAATATGCTCCTAAAAACTGGTTGATGGTGTAATTCACAGGATTCCATCATATTGATGTATTCTAAATCATACCCATTGTTAATTCAGATCAGTTTAAGTATTCTTATTTGCAGAATTGAAGTAGGAAAATCCTGCTCGTCTTGGCCTTTCTGTTATTTTAACAATATTTGTCACTTTCTCATATGGTTATCACTTTTTGTGATTTTTTAAATGTTCTCAGGAAATGTCCTTTCCACTGAATTATTTTTTAATATTTTATGTTTTTAATAATAATTGGCAGGAACAGTCTGCTAGTAGTCAATGTGATCTCCACCTTTTTCATTCTAAGATTCTTCTCTCTTGAGTATCCTGTTTGTCTTAATTTCATGTACTCAGGTGCTCCTGGCTAAGATCATTTTATATTCTTTAGATTCATTTTCTGTTATCACCAATACTTCTAGTTGTCGTTTGGTCCACTGCATGTTATCATTCACCTAGATTTGACTGGAAAATTTCAAGATTTGCTCCCTAATGCGTAAATCCGTTTTTCCGATGCTTGGCTAATTCCATTTTACTTGGAATACTTCAGGGAATCTTAAATTTGCTGCCATTAATACAAATCATATGATTTGGAAAAATTGGTGCACATTAGCAATAGGCTCATTTTAAAGCAATTAATTGTTTCCATGATGACATGTAAGAGACCTCGGACTGACTAGGGATATTTTACCCACACGTAATCACTTACTTCGAGTGCCAGTACCAAGTACAGTACGTATTTTTTTAGTTGCAATATTGCTTTTCAATAATATGGTCCACATTCTCTTATGGAGATTTTACTGGCTCATAACTGTGCATCGGAAACTTGGGTGCAAAAACAAGCAATGTCGAGAATCCCTCTCTTTTATAAGAATAAAAGAATAGGTGGTTATCGTGCAACAAGTGCTGTCTGTTTTAAATAAAAATGCTGCCAAAAATACAGTAAAACCTTGTTGGCGATTCATTGATGATTACAATTCCTGAATCGCTATACGTAAATTTTTTATTCTTAATCATGGCATAACAAATAGGGTCTTGGTGAATGGGGAAATACACGTATAATTCGAGGTCTTTGCGAATCACGTGGTATTGCTTGTTAATTCGGCTTAATGCCCCTTCTCATTATTTTGTACCTGAAACTAAAGCGAATGCGTGGTCTCATTTTCAATTTGTTAATTCGGTCATACTTTAACAGTGGTAGGGGTTTGGATGTTTGGATGTTTTTGTACATTCCACTGCAAGTACAGACTGATATAATAGAAACATGTAGCATTCTGCTATTGATGAACGTTGTATGTTAGCGAGCGAGCTTAATTTTTAAACTTGAGAAAAATCAAATATTAACTGGTTTCAATTTTTGTCGATTATATTTTGGATTTATATTGGATGTGAACCATGTTAGTGGTCAACATTTAGCATCTTCTGCTAATATGGAGTTATAAATTCATTTATTTTTTTTTGTTATAGAATTGTTTTAAAATTCAAAAAAAATAGCTACCGTGGAACCTGTATTTTATCGTTGATCGTTTTCAAATGTAAATTCGGTGAATTTGATGAAATACCATATACTGTATAAGGATTTACAACATTTCATATTTGAGAACTGAAATTTAACTGGAGCCCCTCCATTCTTTACCATTTTATACTTTATTTGATTAACAGTGCTAAGTCGTCAGTGTCCTATGATTAAGTTTATAATGCTAAAGTTCTCCAAATTTATTTAATTAAATAATTTTTAATTGTCTAGCTAAAAATTATTATTAAAACTCGAGGCATTTGAGTTTTTGCAAATTGCCATAAATGATAGCTTTCATTCAATCATCAAAGATACTCTGAAAGGTTTCTTTATGATTTTAAACTTATTGCTATTCTGCTTATACGATAATTTAAAAGGAAAGCCACGTATATATATTGAAATGTGATCAAGACTTGATGGGGCTGTCCTGACACTTTCATTAAATGTAAAAAGCCTCAAAAAGTAGTTAAGAAGGCCCTCTTGTCTTTTGATCTTTAATCTGTTTTTTTAATTTAATAGTAGCACCCAAAAGAAGCTTGAATAGTTATTTCATAAAATAAGCAAGATATTAGTATATGGATTGCAGTCATTAATAAAATTTTGATCGAACTAATTTAACCAACTTTGATTAAAACATTGGAGAAAAGTTTAACGATATGCATTGGGTCCCATTGTATCGTATAATACCATAATTCCTTCATTGCACCTATAGTTTTTAAGTGCAGTTTGTGCCAGTAAGTTGTCCATATCGGTTTTCAATAATGGTGTTGATCCCGAAAAATAATGAGCAAGCCCCATTCACGAGTAAGATCGTGATCACCAGTTTTATACGTACAAATCGGCCAAACGATTCTCGGGTCGTGGGCAAGACAAGAATGCTGCCAAAATGTTTTTACCCGCTTTCGTGTTTTATGGCCATTTCTATTCCTGAATTCATTATACGTAAATATGTAATTTTAATCAAAGGACGTAAGGGTGTCGTTGGTGGATGGTTTGCAGTTTGCAAAAAACCCTTTTCAGTAGTAAAATTGTTTATTGGGTTGGTTTTAATTCCTGGTTCCCTTTTTACATCCTGGTTTGTAAAAGTTGTGTATGGTTTTAGTTTTCACTTTGTAAGTTTAGTCATACACCAGAGTTCTGGCCTGAGTGACAGAAAAATGCGGATGAAATTGTCCGTTGGACGAGGAGGGCTCTAATTGTTAATCTGAATTCTCATATTTGCAGTTTGTTTGGTACAATTGGGAAGGTAGATCTGAATGAGCAGATTTACAAACTGGGAGTCTAGATTTTACATTATCTTCGCGTTATTTTTTTCTGTGCCGGAAGTTGAGGACAAAAAAGTGTTGGATTTTATAGTAACAGTAGCTGCTGAAAGATTAACCTTAATTAAATGGGCACTAAAGGAAATTTTGAGTGTCTGGCAAATTTCTATTTTTAATTGCATGAGTTGCTAATTTGGGTATGACATGAGTTTTTGATTAGTGTTTTCTGGGTTTGGCTGTTTATTTTCTTGTAATCATTTTAAAAAGTTTTTGATTTTCCTTAAGGGCTTGAGTTTTTCAAACTGCATGTACATTGCCAGTCCAATCTCCCATCGTGCGTAGATTTGCCACAAATTCCTAATTAAAAGTGTTAAGTAATATTTCTGTACAACTTTGTTTTTTTTAGTTACCATGAAAGTTACTTACAATTTAAATTTTAAAAAAACCTTGCTTTTCAAAATGTATGCCTTTATCATTGCTACAAATTACAAACAATGCTGAAATCCAGCTATGACAAGTATGGGAAACATTTGTACATTGTGAGAACAAGTGAAAATTAAAATCTAAAATGATGATGCAATACAGTGTAAACTGAAAGCGGTGTGCAGGAGTGGCAATGTAGCTTAAGTTTATGGGACATTTCATTAAAAATAAATTTCTAGCTAGTACTTTAAATGATTTCTTAATTAAAGGCTCATAATCTTTTCTAAACATAGTCTTACCATCATTTTGATTCCCATTTTCCTTCCTGCATTTTATAAACTGAACCCTCCCTTCTGCAAGCCAATTAGTTGATATGTATTCCTATTAATTTTCTCGGTTATGTAATGGGCCATGTTTCATTCTTTACACTCATCTGAAGTGTACTTTTCCCCCATGTTTATTATTATTTTTTTTATACAATGCATTGGATTGAAATGAGGTTTGCCAGTGCTAGATTTTCAGAGCATGTTTTTCGTTTTCTACGGATTGCCGTTTCTCATTTCTGTACATAAAAGTTGTAAATAACAGAACGAGAATTATTCTATGGAAGCAATAGGCATTAGCCAGATTTTATTTAATGTGATATGTCAAGAATTTTTATTTCCTAAAGCTTCGTATGGATCGAGACTAGCCCTAATAATACCAACTGTGAGCAGTCATCGTATTAATCACAAACTCGTCCTAAATTCCTTGTTTTCGTTCGCATTTTTGAAAAGATACTGTAATCCTTGGTATTATTTTTTTTCGGTATGAAAATGACTGTTCTTGTTTTTCATCAAGCATGCAAGGATACTTTGATATCAAAGGATCAAATATGCTCCTAAACCTAATAAATTCATAATGTTTATTAAGTTCTGTACTTTAAAATACATGCGACTTTGCTTTACAGTTGGTAAGATGAGGGTTAGACAACCGTTTTATGGTTCATGTTCTTTCTTGGATTTTTTCTTAGCAAGTTGGTTTGTTTTAGTTAAATTTAATGTGCTTTTTCATGCTCGATTTATGATTCTGAAACAACTAGGAAATGTGGTCATTCTTAGGGCCATGCAAGAGATGTAATTCACGCTTTCTTTTGTGTCAATCAGAAAGTTTCTTTGGATGCACCTTATTTGGGGGTTATTTAGTCTCCACGATATAAAAGATAACTTTTTAGTTTTCTGGTCTTATATTTGCAAAGGGTTCACTGTTGAATGATGCAGTTTGTGTATCTAGAGTTTTTTTTGGGGGTGAATTATAAGAATTGGTTTTATTTGTGAGTGTTATTTGGTAGGGTTTTATAATGGTTTGTTTTTCATCTGGTGGAATTAGAACCTAGCCTGTGCAGGCTGAAAACTACATTTGGTGCTTCCAAAAAAAGAGCAATATTTTGTTAAATAAATTAGTTTGAAGAATATCCTTAGTGCTGGTGACTAAAAGGCACTCCTTTGGCAATACTTTGATGAACTCCTAGCTTTTTTGTCAAATTCCTTCGCTCTTATTCTCATAGCATTTTGTTGTCGAATTTCTGGATTTTAATTTTGTCCTTTTTGCATTTTTATTCATTGATAATGATGGCTCTTTTTATTAAATGTAGAGTATAGATATCCACTCATGCAATATGAATTTGTGTGAGAATCCATTACCTCTATAAATAAACAATCCGTTTTGCTTTATTTTGTGGAATTATTAAAAGCAAGTTTCTTTTTCATTTGAAAAAGAAGACATTGCTGCCCAAGGATTCACAGACTGGCTTACATTTCCGCTAGATACTATTTTTCAGTACATGCTATGCGAGAAATCCATATATTGAAATACTAATTGCATAATGGCTTTGCAAAACTGATGAAAATAATGCACGCTTCCAATGTTGAGAGTTGGTGAAAACTGAAGTTGATTTATTGACTGGATTAACAGATTGTTAACTGCATTTAATCTTAATTTGCAAGCTCTAGAAAAAGAGTGTGCATAGGTAATTTCATCTATGATTGTCTATACAATAAAATGCCAAATTGCAGTAAGGGCGATATACATGTATCTAACTTTTGAATCATTGCATGAGATTTCTTTGCCCATTTTTATACTTTACCTTAATCTCCAGATTGATTTGCTGTCTTGATGTGCTTCACGCAACTACATTAATTGAGATAGCTGATGTTAGCGAACAAGTAGGCTATTGACTAATGGTTGTGGCCTCTTCTTTTGGCAAAGATTTTCCCAAAATGTTCTTGGTTCCTTATTTGAGGTGCCTCTATCGCCTTTTAACAAATGACAAAATTTCCTAATTTTCAGTTTTGAGAAACATCCGCAGAATCATTGTAGCTAGTTACTTCTGCTTATAGATGTTTGTTCCAAAAGCATGTTGCTTACTTGGATAATTTTCTTTAGAGAATCCAAATGTAACTGCGATTTGCAACTTCTGGTTGCTTCAGTAGCAGGACTTTTTCGAGGATGTCGCATTTTTGTAGGAGTGTAATGTCTACTGTTGCAAAATATTAAATGCGTCATGTACATTATCTATACTAAGAGAAATTAATTTCCTTGGAAATCTACAGCAATTTTTCTAGCTCATGATATGATCTACTAAGTAGATACTTTGATAACTGAGATTTGTTGAAGTAAAATCATGGCTCCGAGTAATGATAGTTTCAACAGGAAATTTCCAGGCATGAATCCTTGATATTTTAAGTTTCCCCCATAGTAACTTTATGGGGCTAATCCGGCCATTGTACTCGAAGTTTGGAACAATCATCGTGTTTATGGCATTATGAATGTGAAAGTCCTGCAAGTAGCACAGTGCTTGTGCCAACTTCTCCCCAGTCACTCCAACACGAATGTTGTGTATCTTGTGTATGTTAAACAGATTCAGTCATAAGCATCACCCCTTTCAGCTGTTTGCATTTGTGGATATTCATCAAGTATTGCTTGTCCGTGTCGCTAAAGGGCTAATGGTACTTGCCCCCAGAGCTATGCGAGCGGACTAGCCAACAGTACCTGTGGACTAGACGTATTTGTATCTATGTATTATATAATATTTGGAATAATTGCATTATGGAACTATGTTATGCAGCTGAGTTCGTCTTGCCGTGACGGACCCTTAATGCAGGCGTGCATTATTAGACTACCTCATTCTATATAGTGGAAATGAAAATGTGCTTATTTGCTATGGCATATATAATTAAGGATAGATTATTATAAAAAAGCTAGGGAAATAGACGATTTCCCCCTCAGATGGAAGTATAATTGAGTGGTATTCATTAACATATGGGAAAACAAGAAAAACTTCACTGGAAATATTTGTAACGAATTTTGTTTTATCGGTTATAATATCCGGTTTCATTAAATTGCCGTGAAAATATTTGTTGCTGTAACATTGTTGTAAGAAAAGTTTTATGTATTAAAAGATTACCATTGTATCGAATCAGTTGTTTTAAAAATTATTTCATTATTATTCTACCTAAATCAGGCAAGCAATTTGAATGATCAGATCAACAACGATGGTCGTTGGTAAGTTATCTGGTGAGTTAAATGAGTTAAGTGAGTTAATGATCCTATACTTAAATCCCATATGCAAAATTTGTTGAATTTAAAAGAATGAAAAAATGATTCTAAATATTGATGTTATGTTTTTTACTAATCTAATTGTTTTGTGCTTCATTATTTCTAGTTTCAACTGCGGATGAACCAACTAACATCATGAGGACCATTTCAAAATATTTGAAAGTTATCTCTGACAGATTCATTTTGCCAAAAATCACTGTTTTGTGGAAATCTTTATACGTTAATATTTTTACAAATATTAAAATTATTTTTAATTATTTTTTATTATTTTAATGCGGCAGTGTTTCCAATTTAAATTTAGTTACAGAAGTCTGTAGCATTTTTGGCCTTGTTTAAGTAAAAACTATGAGCCTGTCAGAATATTTTAGTTTTTTGCTGAAAAAAACACCTATTGGGAAACACCGGTATACAGAATCTTGTGCTAAAACGAGATGTTGAAGACAGAAAGAAGACTAGTTTTATTTGAAGAGACGTGTAAGCCTCTAATTAATGAACACCTTTCTTGATTATCAGGTTCACAAGCTACAGACACTTGGATCATACAAGTTGCTGTGCTGATCAAAATTTAGCAGAATGCTAAAATGCTCCTCGTGTTTTCAAAACCCGGATTGGCTGTCCTAACTGTGATTTTTCAAATTTGATTGCAGGTAAATGCTAGGACAATTTCTCGAAAAATCAGCCAAGACCTGCTGTCTTCCATTCACTTCCTGTCTCCATCTGCAAGTGGCAAATTATCTTCTGATAATCATTACACGTGCAATGCTTTACCATTAACTGGACAACTTTTTGAGGCCTAAAATCTGTTATTTTTCTATTTTAGAGCAAATTGAAAAACGGGGATTTATCAAGTTGTAAATTATGAGGATTATTCATAGCACTAGTCACTTTTTACAAGCTTATACCATGCTACTCGCCTTACAACATGAAATCTAAGCACTAAAAGGATATGTTTAATATGTTGTAATTTGGATGTACATGTAAAAACATCACAAGAGGGATATGTCACGACCTTAGTTAAATGTGGATCTATACAACCATCAAATATCAAGCAATCGCAATTAAGTTGCACATTTTCATATTATGATAAGAAGTAAATACTGTATACATCAAAATGGGCAACTCGACTGCGATTAATTGATATTTGATGGTGGTGTCGATCGATCTGCATTTATGCTATGGTTCTGGTTCGTGTGTATTTGGAAAACTGATTCACCCTGGAAGAATGTCATATGGGCGACAATTTCAAAATTGTAGAATTAATTAAATACCACAGTAAATATATATAGAATTAATCAGTGTAAAACCACGCATTTTAAATTCATGAAAATATTGCAATATAAATATATTTGAGGGAGATTTGAATGGGCCTCCCAAAAAGAAAAATCACTTCTAAATTTAGATACAGAAAAGGACAGGGAAATTTGGATATTTTAGAATACTGGAATGACCAATGAAAAGCTGTATTATTGTAGGTTATTGAAAATGACATGAATTCACTTTTTAAACCATTGAACCATTTTCATTTAATCATAGAAATCGTGCATAAAGTTTCTATGTTCAGCATATTTATTCTTCCTTCATGTATCAAGAACTTAACTCACTGGAGTATTTTCTTACTGCATCCAGTCTGAGTGAATGTTTCAATTATGAAATTTATAGTTATATCCTAGATCCATAAAAAAACCAAAGTGAAATATCCAACAAAAAAGAATGTAAATTAAACTGCAGTATTTTAATTCATCAGTAATTTTATTTTAAAACTTACAAGATTATATTGGATTATTGTTGGGAAAGGACTAAAATATCATTCAGCATTCAGTTCTGATATTTACAGTAGACCTACATGTAAATCTGTTAAACTTGCACAGATAATGGGAATAAAAATCTGTACTCAATCAACGTTAATATACTGTACATACAGTACATGAACATTATGCCCCCATGCCACAACAATATTGCCTAGGACACAATAAGGTCGATGCACAAGGAATTTCTACACGATTTTACTCATAAAAACCACAAACGTTCTGAACAGGTAGCCATAATTATAAGCATGACTGGACTGACATGCACATGTCCATGGTCCACTATATGGCATAAGTTGAATAACTTTCAAATTTTGGTTCAAACTCGCGTAAGCAAGTTGCAACCAGAAGTGCGTTTTGGGATTTTCAACTTTAACGCGCATTCATCGAAAAATGAAATTGATTTCCTGGCACGGTGGCTAATTTTTTCCAAAAAGCATGTGAAAGGTGAACGGAAATCTTGGCACGACCCGGCATTTGTTTCAAGCGCCGTGATGCATGCTGGGTTGACTGTCGCGCACAGCGATCCGTGCGGCAGGAAAATGAACCGGAGAAGTCGTGGCTTTGGCTTGTGGAGTAAATCGGCATAAGACCATTGGGCTTAATTCGTACAACTTTTCAGGTAAGTCGAAATGTCAGAGGTCATTAAGGGTTAAAGCGAACGAGGTTACTGGTTTCGGACGGGTTATGCCTGGCGGTGAGTTGGATTTGGGTCGGGAAAACGCTCGGGGTGCGGAAGCCCTTTTGCATAAAGAACCCAAGATGGCGTTAAGTCTATTGTTGGTTGAGACAAAATGTCTGGTTGGAGTGCAATGACCTGCCCTCAACTCTACCATTTAACCCCGGGAAACGTCGGGAACATGATTCGGTGTCGTTCGGGGGGATTTGGCGACAGGAAAGAGGTCAGGCGATTGGCTTTGGGAGGCGGGAAGCGCCGTGGGACGTCTAGCTAACTCCTTTTGCAACGGACCCCAATGGACGCTTTGGCGGCCATGGTCCTACGTAGGCAACTGGGCCTACGCCTACTTATGGCGAAATGCACTTTTCGCTCGTTTTCGACGCTTCGCCGACCGCTTTCGCGCCTCTTTCACCTCGGCCAAGTTGGTCGGATTGTTTCTGACCTGAAATAGAAGGCCAACAGGCGGAATCCTACGCGAAAAGCCCATTCTGGGCTAGCTTTCCTATGTACGTCATTGAGACCTTCCCCCCCTCGAGACGGGCACGTTCATTTTGGCTTGGTTCGCTAGCTCTCTGGGCTAATCCTACTGCTAACTGCTGGGGCATATCCAAACCAGACAGTCCCATTGCACTTTCACCACTTGTAACCCCCCGAAGCGAACTCATGAAACAACACTTAACCTGAAATAAAAGTGCACGACGCTTTAATGGCCATTACCCTGCCCGCGCCAGTGTCCAATGGCAACTTTATTTACGGCGGAAATTTCCAAGGAATTTCAACTCTGGCTGCTGGAAAGGGCTGCTGCATGATGGCTCTTATCATCGCCCTGATGATGATTGCCTCTTAATTAGCATTTATGAACTCTGTGGCCCCGGACGAGTTTTAGGTCCGAATCCCTCGATCGTGCGACTGCTAGTTTCAAATGAGGTGTCTTCGCAAAGTTTGGATAACTCGAAATGTCGCGAATTTTGGATTCTCTCTAGTTTTTTTTTTCTAAGTTATTTTTTAACCAGCCATGCGTTCAACGTGGCTCAGCACTGGGAACTTACGCATCTTGTCTGTGATTTGTCACGAGGTGAGAAATAACTTCATATATTTTTTTTTTCGTCACATAACCCGAATGAAAGACCTCGTTAGTTTGCTCCGTCTGTCGATTACTCGTTTTGTGGAAGTACTGATTAGCATTGCGTCGGGAAGGTGGGGAGTGGATTTGAATTTTGGTAATCGGAGGTGATTAGGTGGAAGTGCCCAGAAGTTTTGATTTCCCGAAAAGTGTTTTATGAAGGGGGTGTGAAAGGTCAGTGTGGTCACGGGGATAGGTCACGCATCACCTGTGAACTTCGTTGGTTCTGCAGGATTATAGCTGGGAAGAAAGGGGTGTGTAGACCTTGCTCGTGGAAACCAATTGCTAACCTTTATCGGATCAACGGACTGAAAGTTAAGTCAGGCCTTTTGAAAACCATTCGCCCTCAGCTTAACCAGGTCAAAGTTCGTCACGCTGCACAATGACTGTGTAGTGGAAGCTTCCGCCTGGGCATGAGTGAGATGTTTGAAGTGTGTTCGATCCATATGGACATTGAAATGTGTTCATGTGCTTATTTTATTCGTGGTGAAATGTTACCAGAACTTTGCATGTTATCACAAAGTTTTTGAAACCATGATAAAGCAGTATTTTTCAATCTCTGTTATTGGTAAATTATTTTTCAGGACATTGGTTATGTTTTTAAGATTATTTTTTATAGAAAAAAAGTCTGTTGCCCCGCCTATCTCTTTGCATCATTTATCTCCGATCCCCATAGTGCGACAGGGTGCACAGCCACAGGTCAGGAAAGTCAGGGGGGAAAAGTGGTCATGGAAATGTCAGGGAAATTTTCCCAAATAAAAGCCAAATGCTATCCATGCACTCAGTCTGATAGCTGCTCCATCGCCAATCTTTTTCAGCTAGACTCGTAACAAAATCTAGTGTTTTGCCAAGCTTCTCATTGCAATTGCTATTTCAGTTTTCATTATGACAAAAAAATTGATATGCATTAACGACCAAGTTTTGGCCAGGGAGTTTTGGATTTTAGTTAGGAAAAAGTCAGGGAAATTGAAAATGAAAATTTTGTGGCCACCCTGTGCGATCACCACTTGCTTTGGGCGTCTTTGAATAAATAAGCAAGATACGAACAATATTCCCAGTTAAATCAGGAAATATGTTGTCTTTTTTAATTTTCTTTTGTAGGAATTTACGGAGGAAGCGAACTTGTTGGTCTCTGTAGAAATATATTTTGATGTTAGCGTGTGAATCGTGAATACCTCTGCTGCTTTTATAATGTGCGCTTCAGATTCTGTTTGTCGAGATGGCCAATTTTCGCACCTGGTCCAACTCTGGCATTAACGGCAAGTGGTTTGCAAAACGTTGAACCATAAATAGTGAGCAGGTAGCATTCCTTACTGCGTAGTCACCCTGTAAAGGATATACTGTATAAGAGGGTGGTCAGAGCGGCCATGGGATTGCATGAGATTAGAAGTACGTTTCGAAGATATAATCTATCGTACGTACATGTAACAGATAAATACTTTCTATTATCTAACAAATCGTTTCCAGAACGTCTTGCATTTGTGCAATAATAATAGGCCTGACATGTTTATGCCATGCACTGCAACGTTTAAGTCTGCTTAATGAGATAATAAAAGTGAAATTGTGCTTTTTTTAAACGAAAATGAGCAACCGAAACATGGTATTTTTTCAACTTTTTCTGCAACGTCTAACTCTTTATGCATAACATTATGGCACAGGATACATTTGAGAATCTCTGTATTGTTAGTCAGTAGGCTTTAACCAAAAATATAATAAATTAACGTATTTCTTCCATAACATTGGCTCTTATTTTTCTCAGAACGATTCAAGTTCTCGATTATTTAGCTTCAGGTGTATAAGAACATTTTTATAAATGGAGATGTCCATTTACTTTACAGTTGGCTTATTTTCTACCATACTGTAGGCCTATGTACGTCCCAAATAAATAGATGGGTCTTTTTGATCATTTTTTTTCCGCACATGACGACAAAGTTGAGTCGAAAAATTGTATTGAAATTTATTTGGCCTCTTTGGCAGGCTCGTGCAATCGCACTCTGTACCCAACGTTTTTTGCCCTCAGCAGATTGATTACAATAATAATCTGGCGAATCGTTTAAAACGACATTAACAACCAACCCTCTCTGGTAACTAGGGCCTTTGACGTGTACTCAGTTACCCTTAATACAGTGAATATCTATTTTTAAAATTGATAATCATTTGAGACGTTGCCCTGTGCTACACGCTCAAGTTGTTACCAACGAAGAAATGCTTCAGTCTGTCTGCAATGAATGGCTAACATTTCATGCCTCAGACATTTGCAACCGCATCTAAAAGCCGAGACCAGAACTTTGAATTTTCCTTCGTGGTCAAATTATAAATGTTGAACGAAAGAATAATTTAAAAAATGATGTAGGAAAACGGACCTTGAAATAAAAAATTCCGTCATTGCCCTTAAGAATGAGAAAATGTGCCACGAATTTTACTTTGGGTACGAAGCTAATTTTGTCCTGAAGCTGAATTGAGTGAAGCAAAAGTTTTACCTTTATTATGTAACTTCAACACTGCTTCAAAAGCATTGGAAGTTCTTCTGATTCCTAAGATATAAATTGCAATGGCATGCCAGCGTTTGATTTCGTAACATTTTTTATTTATATTTTCATTTCCAAGCTTTTTGTTCTTGTAACCATTTCCAATGAGAATTGTGATTTTTTGTTGTCGCTGTCTGCAAACCCCTTTTTACTTTATTCATAATGGATGATATTTGCGAGGTTGCAAGAGCCTCATAGTACCATTGCAAGACTAAAACTAGGAATGTGATTGTAAGACAGAAAAATGTTTTTTTTTTCTTTTCCCTAAATTCTTGTACTTACTGCGTAGATCCCCTATCCTGGTAATGGGGGTACTAAGGTAGCAGACAAGGGGATGTTAGCTACTTTTCTAAAAAAAAGCCTATACACATCTTTCTTGTTGACTACCATTTGTGTACCTGACCTTCTATTGCCTATAGGCCTATGGTTGTACATGTACTATCAAGACTGAAGCTTTATTCCGATGGCATCATTTAGCCATCGTTTACGTGATCCCTGTGTGGCCTTGACTGGCATCAATGTATTTTCAATCGTCGTCCGTCACCGAGACAGATTTTTGCCAGAAAACCTGCAAGAAAAGAAAGCACTTAGCAGTCACGTAAATTCATGGGCGTTTACAAGGTCCATTGACCCGCTGAGATTTTACCAATAAAGCTCGGTAGTCTTGTAAAGGTTTTACATATATCCTCTGAAAAATTGGCCCTTCCTTTCTTCCTTCTTTCCGCCGAAATTCGGAGACTGTGCACTGCGGTTCATGCACTTTTTGGACAACCAAAAAACCTGCTATCAAGATGTGGAAGTTATTCTCAGGACAGGCACTTAAGAGTTGAGATTTATATTAATCCTGGTTGGAATTACCATATCGTAGAAACGAAATACCTATTGTTTTTTTGAGGCCAGCTACATCTAGGCGAAGGCTTAGAAATTGGAAGTGAAGTTGGCTGGAACATAACTATTGAGGATTGCCAATTCGGGAATCGAACCCTTGTGTCATGTCTCCTGAACATGGGAACGAAGCAATTATTCGTAATTTGGTATTGCTGGTATTTTCTCTAAGTTAGAAAAAAAAAATGTGTTGCATGGTATTAAAATACCTGAGAAATGTACAGGCTCTCTCATGTGTTTGTCTCATTTGGCAAATCTTTTAATCCAACTAGTTAATGAGCGAAAATGGGTGCAGACTTGTGGGTCTGTAACCCAGTCCTAATAAGCAGATGAAATGTTTGCATAATGCAGCCATGCAATCCCCGCGTGAGAATGAAATTGTATTGAACAGATTGCACGTTAATGTCATTGGACGCCAGTCTAATGAGGCGACCGTTATTTGTTAGTGGCGTTATCAGGTCCCTCGCCTGTATTGAGCCTTGCGTAGGTCTTAATTAGGCACGGTGGAAAAACTGGACATTGCAAACGTATTGTCGCTTCTCCAGTCCGATACACTTGCATCCTGGGCCATGAACCTGCAGGTGAGGTCAAACTACCTGTTACTCTCACTCCAATTCAACCGGCTTAAGCTGAAGTACCCTCGAATAGAGTTGCAACTTTTTGCTACAAAATTGTTGTTTTCGGCGGGATCGTGTCCTGTGTCGTGATTTACGTTGAGATTCCTGAAGATCGCTTTGATGCACCATGAAGCTCGAACTAGGAACATCTTGGTCTGAATACTCAATAGTTAATGAGGGCTCAGTGCACACGTGTGATAAAATTGTGCAAGCCGGACCACTAAGCATTTTGGGACGAGTTCTCAAAAAATGGCTTTTTGAAATGTTATGTTTTCAATGTAAAAATGTCATCATGTGATCTATTGTATTTTGTTACATCACATTTATTGCTCATTCACTTGGGAGTTTTGCAGTCTTCCTAAGTCGTGGTCATGAGATCGTTTGTAATTGGCAACTTTTTAACCAGAACTGAATTTTTGTGTAGGCCTACTTTGTGCGACACGTACTGGGATCCAGTGCTTGGATTTCTTAAGTTGGAATTGTCCTCCATCAGAGATGGAAATCTTCCTCTATAGGTGGCGCTGACCAGTTATCAATGTCTTTTTTTGTTTGTTTTCGTTACATCAAAAAACCCGCGAGACTATAAAAATTCTGCTGCTTTCCCCTCGAAAAATGTTGTAGGGATTGGCAAGTTGAATATTTTTTAACTGATTAAAAAGCGGACAACATTCTCCAAATGTCCAGTTTTTTTGCGTGGCTTGTTTACGATGCACTATGGTACATTCCAGGTGCCTCATCACCAATGTTTAGCTGGTTTTTAATTATTTTTGGCCGCCTAGATCTGTTGAAAATTAGGCACGGGGAAATGGAATCACACTGTTGCCTTATCAGTTTTGATACGTAAACCAATAAACAATGGCGTTGATATGAGATTGAGCAGCAGTTCAAATGCCCTACCACGCGTGGGTGTGGTGTTTTTTCGGATTAGTCGCCTTCGAATTAAATGCAGTATGGGGTGACCGAAATTCAAAATTCGCCACTGAATGTGAAATTCTCCCCCCAGGCTCGTCGATGTGAACCCCTATATCTTTTGTCAGGGATTCTCCCCCCTTTTCCACTGCGAAAAAGCTAAACTTGTAATTAACTTGGGTCATTAAAAACTTTGGGCACATTGGCCCCTGGCGCAATGGCAGTTGTGTGCACTGTTGCAGCTCGCCCCAAACGCAGGTCTGTGACTTCTTCATACCCTGTCATGAATGTCGAAAACTAGAAATTAGCCGGATTCCACATGAACCACTCAGACATGAAAACGGACAAAAACGTCTTTCTGAAAACGAGACAAGTTACAGATCAGCGCTGTAGAATTCCCTAATTGTGTTTGAATAATTTCGTCATTGTTCCTATTCTAATTTGCACGAAAAGTTTCACTAGTCCCCGGGTAATGCAATTAGCCCTAATTATAAGGAAAACCTTTGTGCGCGTTTGATATCCCACACAGGAGGTGCCGTTTACATTTTTTGGATTCGTGGCAGTCGCAGTAAAAAAAAAGCCTACCAGATCCGAACATCGCTATTAATTGTCAAAAATTCTTTGCAAGTAGTCCTGTGAAGTAAAAGTTGCCTTCTCATCCTAGCCCATTGAAATGGATGAACAAAAATGTTCTTCCCTCCCACCCTACTCTTACAATTTGTTAAGGTTCATCTTGAAGGGGCCTTTGGTGCACAGTCTATAGTAATCGCTTTCTAAGGGGTGGCAGTAACGCTCTTGGGCGTGTTTTTCGTGTACTATTTCAAACAAATTTTCCAGTCTTGTTCAATGTATTTTGTAACATGACTGCATATGATTGTGCGTTGACTCTTGAGTGAACTCAAGTTACCCGGGTACTGCAGTGAGATTAAGAACTGCAGGCTAGTTGCTGATTTGGCTGCAAGATGGCCATAGTCTGAAAAATTGGCAGTTTCATTTTCATAAATTGCTGGACACTTTTCTCAGGGTGGCCATAGGTCAGGGAAAGTCAGGGGGGAAAAGTGGTCTTGGAAGTCAGGGAAATTTTCCCAAATAAAATCAAAATGCTATCCGTGCACTCGGTCTGCTAGCAGCTCCATCCCCAATCCTCTTCAGCTAAACTTTAACAAAATCTAGTGTTTTGCCAAGCTTCTCATTGCAATTGTTATTTTATTTTTCATTATGACAAAAAAAAATTATATGCATTAATGAGTAAGTTTTGGTCAGTAAATTTTGGATTTTAGTCAGAAAAAAGTCAGGGAAATTAAAAATAAAAATTTTGTGGCCACCCTGTTTTCTGTCCACTACCAAATTATTGAAGCGTCCAGTTATTACAATCGTTCACAAATTATAACGTGATTACAACACATATCTAACAAACCTTGATTTTCATTTTCCAAACTTGTACGCTTATTTTTTTTTTCTTCAAAGTTTTCAAATCTGATGAAACTTTGTTAAAATCATTCGCTTCATAAAGGTTCCCTCTCAGATCAGGCCGACAAACCTTGGAAATTGTTTACAAAACTTGATTTCCAGGGATCAAGAAACAGAAAAACAAACCCATAGTCTTACTGCGCATTTATTATGATGTAATTGAGGCCTGGGGAAAATATAAGAACCTTTTTTTGCGTTTTAAGTTAGCCAACGATTTCTTTTTCTGATTAGTGTGCACACATTTATGTAACCTACCATGTGCAAATTTATCCTTATTATCCTTATCATGAACATGTTGCAGTCTCAAGATAATCAATATATAGGTCTAAATGAAATGCGTGTCCTATTGAATCGGCGTGATTTGGTTCACGTGGTTCATTAATGTATCATTGACTTTGATATAATTTACTTGATAGGATGCCATTGGCTGTGGGAGAATTTACGAACTTTGTTTCTATCCTGGCCTAAAATTAGAGCTTCACCCTGATCCTGAGAAATAATGAGTTACTTGATTATTATATGTATGCCTATGGCCAAGTGCCCAACGGAATGTCTGCGGAAAAGAACTAATTGGTTTACTTTAATGTTGCACTGGTGCTTTGTTTTTAACGAAAACCTATCAAGTACATGCAATCGTATTAAAAAAATATATTTCTGTATGACCAGGAAATTTCAATTAAATTCGTTCTGTAGACGCTTATCTTGGGTGCACTCATGCATTGAACATGTTTCGTTTTTTACAAATTATTTCATAAGATGCATTTATATCTTTTACGCACGAGAGAAAGCTAATATTAAAAAGTTTTGTATTTACAGCTCGTTATAATCTAAGCAAGCACAATGGGTTCTCAACAACAGTTCTGTCTCCGGTGGAACAACCACCAGTCCAATATGCTGACGGTGTTCGACAATCTCTTCCAAAATGAGGCCCTGGTGGACGTCACCTTGGCGTGTGAAGGACTTAGTTTAAAGGCCCATAAAATGGTCCTTTCTGCGTGTAGTCCATTTTTTCAAAGCCTTTTTATAGACAACCCATGCAAACACCCAATAGTTATTTTGAAGGATGTGCGCTATATGGACCTTAAAGCGTTAGTGGATTTTATGTACAAGGGCGAGGTGAATGTGTCCCAAGATCAACTAAACAGGCTGCTGAAAACGGCCGAAACACTGAAGGTGCGCGGTTTAGCTGAAGTGACAAGTGGCTATTGCTTCGAGGAGAATGGCACTGCACTGGCTGGGAGCATGGCACCCCCGCAAGCACCTACTCAGAACTCACAGGTCGCGTATGAAAATAATACTGCACGATCGCCTCAACAACCACAGATGTCTCCACCGCGGAAACGGAAAAAAGCCAAGCACAGGAGTAGAGTGGAAAAGCATACATCACACTCTGAGCACGAGGATAGCGATGGCGGGCCCGAGATGATTGAACCAAAGGTAGAAATCACGGAAGATAACTTTGCTTCTGAAAAGAATTCTGAGCAAGCAGCAAGCAGGCACAACCAAGAATCTCCCCGGCGGGGTGGTGAAGACAAAGACTCGGTAAGCCAAAAAGTAGGTTTATCGAACTTTACAATACCTTATTTACTTATACTTTTTGTTGCTCTGGTTTTCTATGCACTTTATTTTCCATCAAGTTTTAAAAAATGTGATACGTCAACTGTTGTTTTTTTGTTTTACCCAGTACTTGCCCAAGCATGTCTCTTGGGCAAAAGTGGATGAAATTGGAAGAATTTGAAACATAACAGTTAACTATTACGATATCATTTGTTCCAGATGAAGTTAATCATTTCTTCCACGTTCAGTTGGGGAATTTGTCAAGGTGCACAATGGATTTACAAAGCCACTTGTTTAAGGAAAAAATAGCCAAATTTAAAATAATTTTAAAGTTGTACATGACTTTATCTACCTACCTCAGTATAGATGGCCTGAAACAACATTTATAAATGTTTCCAACTCTTAAATATTATTTGGAGTAATGGGTGCTTTTTCCCGTTTAACAGGGCTTTACTGCTGGTCCTTCTGCATCATCCACCCCTAACACGAAGCCAACCCAAAACCAAGGCAATTTCGGACCACTGACCCCAATTGGTACTGCATCGTCAGATGGACAACTCAGCAATCAGAGTTTGTCCCAGCAAAACGCGAGTCAAGGTAAGAGGGATTTCCATTTTCATTTTTTACTTCAACATGTTCTTATTTGCCTGAGGATGGTTTCCATCTATTCTAACGGTAAATTGCAGTTATCAAATTGTTTGTTGCGAAATTCTAAAACATCAAGCAATTAATATCAACAAGTATTAAAAAGTACAAAATAGTGTGATGAGGGTTGCATGTTTGTCGGTTTCCCGATGACGAATTTAGTCTTTTTTTTCCTGCATGAGTACTGATAATGATAACATTTTGAAATCGAAATGCCAGTACAGTAGAACTCCAATTATCCGAACTCCGACTATCCGAATCGTTGATTATCCGAATCGCTTTCAAAAAATAATTTTAAGGCGAAAACGTACATACATGTAACAATGTACGCGTACTGCGATTCGCATTGGCTGCCCGAAAACTGATCAAGACAGTCAAACAGCTTACTTTGACCGATATGTTCAGCAAACAATGACTTCATTTAAAATGTACATGTGCTAATGTACAGCACTTCCAAGTACAAACGCTATATAACTTGTAAAAGTGTTGCCTTTTCATTTAATTAATTAAAAATGCATACAGTACCGAAAATAAGCTCTTTTTCCTTGAAGTACATAATATATAAACCCTTTTTTCGAAAAAAATCCAATTATCCGAATTTTTGATTATCCGAATGGGGTCCGGTCCCAATTGATTCGGATTCTATTCTATTGGATAATTGGAGTTCTACTGTAATACAAATTTGCAAAAATTTTGACCCATTCCTAGTTAGCTGACAATTTTTAGTGTTCATCCAGACCTGTAAAATCTGGAAAAGTCAGGGGAAAATGGTTTGTTTTAAAAAAATTAAAAAAATTCAATTTGCACAATTTTCCACATTTTTTTGAAGATAAATTTAAAAAATTTTCTACTTTATCTGTATACAATTTGTTACATTTTAAGCAGTCAGGGAATTTCTTTAAGCCTAATAAAAGTTAAGGAAATGAAACATTACATTTTTGAGAGAAACATAAATTTTAAAAGGATTTAAAAACATGCTCCATATATCAATTTACATTTTTTTATGCTTATTTTTTTAAAATTTTGCAAAATGTTATTTAATTTTGGCAAAATTGTAAATAACATTACCATATATTAATTTTTAATATGGTCATTAGACCCAAAAATTTGTTTTTAAACTTGGAAAAGTCAAGGAAGTATATTATGAAGTTTCTAAGGACTACCAAAAAATATATTTGAAGAACCTCGTTTGCTAATGTTAATTTACGTGTAAATATCTATAAAATTTTATGTAATCATAACAGCAAATTCATATTATATAACTGGTAAATTTAGAAATCTATATATTTTTTTGCGGTAACTTTGCTTTCAATTCTCTGTTTTCTTTGGTTTTAAGGTTTTTATAATTAAAGGTAAACAAGTTTTGTTTCCAAAAACGGCATAATTCAAATAAAAATAAATACAGACTGTTGGGAATGCAGTGCGCCCCTGAGTGGCGATTTAGACTTTCGCGCCTCGCGTGTTTATTGACCTCGGTGCGCTTATTATCACTGCTTAATTAGGCGCGCTAATTAGCCAATTAACCTTCGCGCATTTTGTGCATACCTTGCGTCACCTTTGACCTGTCGTTTTGTGGTCGGCTGGCATTGCTTATTATGTATTGACACACTCTGATCCTGCCAGCCGATGCGTTTGGATCGTTCCTTACGTTTTTCTACATTGTTCTACATTAAATAAACAGATTGTTTATTTTCTCAATGCAAACAATGTCTGAGTTGAATCCTTGATGATTCTGCTATAAATCATCAGGTTATGGGCGCAGCATGTTTATCACCTGCGTGGATTTCATCTGCATTAACGAAAACCAAAAGGAAACAGATGGCAGGAAAAAAGTCAGCAATTTTGGATTTGCAACGTGAGTGTTAACCAGATAGGCCTACTCTGGTCCAGCTGAAAATTCGGACATTTTCTATTGGAACCTGGATCCTGTGCCGGACATCTCTACTCCGTTTCTGAGTGTCTGGCAGGCCTTGGGTGATTAGCCCCTACGACTTTGTGAAGTGCGTTGGACAATCTTCGAACTTTTC
>JAQGBX010000709.1:0-31487 GCA_034698745.1 Megaphyllum sjaelandicum | reverse complement strand
GTGCCGATTTAACAGACTTATGCCTCACTTTGTAACCACACCCGGTGTGCACTTTTTGGGTGAGTCGAATTCGCCATAACATAAATCGCGAATGTTCGGAAACGCGAAAATTCATTCCTTTCAGCCGAAAATTTGTAATATCCGAAATCGAAATTCTTCTTAAACGAAAAACGGGGACTGGAAATGAGTTCGTACTATCAGAATTCGTATAAGACGAGTTCTTCTAACACGTCCATTGTACGTGTATAAGCAAAGTTAGCGGCTTAGCGTGCATTCTTTTGGATGAATACCGTTACATCCTGAGCTAGTTACGTAAGAGCCGGTATCACGTGACTCACTTCATCGAATCAACTATCGAAAGATCGTGCTTTCGGGTGATATCATAAGTCACGTGATACCGGCACAATGACGAAATCCGCATAAGTGAAACGCAAAGTTATGCGTGAAATCTTTTGGATGAATATATACCGTTTCATTTTACATCATGGACGTAAAGTGACGTCTCGAACGATTTCTCGAGGTTTCTTTGTCGAAGAATTCGGATAATTTTTTAAGACTTCGCGCTTTTGTCATCCTAAGAAATACGTTTTCTCTACCCAGCAAATCTTGGAAATTCCAAGTTTGATAAGCTGTCTTTGCACAGTTTTAATGATTCGATGAAACTAGCCTTAACGATTCTTCGAAGTTCGAAGATATAGGATTTCATGACGCTTCAAACTTGGTTGATATACGAAAATCAGAAGGATGCTCTTGGAATGGTAGCCGTTTTGTCGTTGCTGCGAGTCCATTCCTGCATCAGCGGCAGCATCTCGGGGGCCGACGGGAGGCGTGGGTCCTGCAGCGCAGTTGTGCAAGAAATCCCCGCCCTCCTCCTCCAGGGGTCGTCATTTTTTCAACGTTTCTGACCATCAATCTCGCCCCGCTCTCCCCTCGTGTTTCCTCCCCCCTCCCCTCTTTTTTTTTTTTTGCTCTAAGGTTACCATTTAGATTTAAAAATCATGGCCGTAGGTATTTTCCTCCGAGTTCGCTGTTCGACATGTACCGGTGTTGATGACCGCCATCAAGGCTAGCCCTCTCTCGCTTTCTCTTCTATCGCTAGTGGCCGCGTGACGTCATTCTCAGAGGACGAGCAATTTCGGCCATCTCGGTGAACCGAAAACATGTTGCGAGATGCGTATTTGGAAACTATCGGAAGAATGGCATCAGCATTTCGTGGCGAACAATGGAACTCTGAAAAATGTGGTTTTGTGGCCTTCGATTTTCGGTTTTTACTTCCAAGTATATACTGTGTTCCAAGTTTGGTTTTTGCATTTGTTGGTGGAAAAAAATCCATCTTTCGTCAAATTGAGTCATGAAACCTGCACCAACTTAATGCGTGCACGGTCAGCATATGCGTGTTACTCCGCCATGGATAACTGAGCAATTTTTGTATAAAAAGCGAGCTTGCACGGCAAATATTCAAGGCCTGCAGGGGGCACTGCACCATCGCCGAGGTCACGGGCCTCCCTTATCCACCCATTTTCTCATACACTGACCAGTTGCGTTGAGTTTAATCCGTGCTTTAAACTGGTTTTCATCAGAAATCAAAGAATGACATGATCTGAATTTGGTATACGCGTTCTGTATGCAAATCTGAAAATTGTTCGTTAGCACTGTTATCGATCGGAGCATATGCTTCAAAATTTACTCTACAGCGTACGAGTTATTGAGCTAATAGCTTTAGAAAATGTAATATTTTGTCATATTTTTGTGCGTGCAAATCCTTTTTTTTCAAATTTCCACGAATAAATCACGCAGATATTCACGCAAAAGATAAGTTGCAGCGCTATACAGTATACATGTATACACACTATTGGTACTAAGACAGAAGCTCGCAATAACCTTGAGTGAGTTTCTTTGAAGCCAATGAGCATGTCGATGTTACACACGTGAACACACGATTGCCAAAATTGCCATTCTTAAATCTTCTGTCCGAGTAACCTATACAGTAGTTTGCTGCACGTTTCTATCTGTGGCAAATGTCAGGCGTTGTTTCTATAAAATATTGCATAATAAAAAAAGCATACATGTTGTTTTAATCTTTTACGGGTACTGTGTTTTTCGTAATATACAGTACATGTATTAGACACAATTCTGTCTAAATTTTCGGACTTTTCGTAAATTGTGGATGCTATTTTAACGGTAAACGAGAGAATGAGTGTTAATTCGAATATAATTTTATTGGTTTTTCATATTAATATTTTTTTCCACAATTTTTTCTCCGAAAATATTTGTGCTATAGACCAATACAAGTCGCAAAAATGGTTGCATCGTGACACAATACTAGTACTGTACGTCTATATTTTGTGAAAGAAAGCCGACGTAGACTAGTTTTAGCCCGGAGTAAAGGAAAGCTGTTCATAAAACCTGTTTGCCACGTGGCGAAACGAGCTACATGTACGACCGTAGGTCGCTTTATAACCGAATTAGCGCTAAGCCACTAATGCTGTTTGTTGTAACAAAACCGTTTTTCCATCGTATATGCCTATCTTTTTCCTTTCTTAAAATTGAAATATTAATCCATAATGAACTCTTCGGTACCTGTGGTATAGTACTACATGTATCACGGTTCAGATGCTCGGACGATCCTTCGCCACTGGTATGCCATTTATGAACGACCCTGTGTATGCTATACATGGGTTCGATATGAGGTTTGGTCCGGCATTTTGAACATGTATTACAGTATGTAACATTCGTTACACTCAGTACGTAACGTGATCACACGACTGTCACATTAAGTACCATTCGTTAAAGCTTCTGTACGAGTACCACTAATCAGATGCCCTCAATATGAAAATAAATTCATAAAGGTGGGAACAGTTCGATACACCGAGGAAACTGGAAACCCCTAAAGCTAGGGGTTCCTAGAAGCGTATTACGTTACGCTGCCCTGCCAGCAGGACAACGCTTCTCACTTGCTACGTGGGATTTGAATGAAAGCGTTTTCCTAGAGGGCGCATTGCGATGTGCGCCAGCGCACCACGCCCGGCGCAACTGACCCACTCCTCAAAAAGAAGTCAAACACGCAGCGCGCGGCGTAAGTCGGCTTTATTTTCCCGCCAACCATATGTTTGTGTTTCAAAATGGCGGCCAAGCCTTCAATTTAGCTTCACTTCATCATAAAGTGCGCCACCAGCCATGTGATGTTTAATTGCTAGGAAAACACTTTAACGCAGCGCAAATTTGGAGCGTATTACGCTGGCAGGGCAGCGTAACGTAATACGCTTCTAGGAACCCCTAGCTTTTTGGAGTTTTTTTCAAGTTTTCACTGCGAATGCCCTCGCTGCCCTTCCTGAAGGTTTCCGTTTCAGAATCTCGTTTTTAGTTTCGGAAACCAAATTTCAGTTTGAGTTTCTTCTTAGAGACGTTGCTATATAGTCTTGTTTAATTGTAATTTAACGTTGTCCGATGCAAGCGCCACCCGCGTAGAGTGACGCGTGTTGTAAATGGACATTTTTTCGTTGTTTTCACTGCGATTATCTCTATAGGATGAGTAAAATATACAGGGGTCACCATCCATCGCGCCATATAGGAAGAAAAAATTGACATTTTTCGTCGTTTACTTATGCTCGACCTATGTGACCTCCGTGTCCGTTTTGACCGAAATAGGTGGCGCCCCTCGACGTTCGGTTGATGCATCATCCGATATCCGGCCGTCACGCTTCGGAGGTCGCGTAGGTATACCGTATATAACGGTTGCTGATAACGCCAGATAAGAACCATAGTTTTAACATATCGTAAATTAGATGACGTCTAAACAAACATGTCTGCGGATGTCCCGCGAGGTGAAGGTCAGAGTTCGCGGACCGTAACCGTTTCGATGCATCGGTTTTGGTTTACTGATTTATTGGCAAGTCGAGCTTGTACAACACGCCATAAAAGCTCGGTCTAAATTGAGAGCCGTTCGTTTTTAATCGAAAGCGACTTATTTTATGGTAATTTTTTAATCCTCGAGACCCTACACCCCTCCCAGCCAGCCACTTGAATCTCTATTAATGCCTGTTTTTTGTGGTTTTTTTCATTAATTTTATGATCAAATCTAATTTTTACGACGATTTAATGGAGAATGCGTGTTTCTACGCAATTTGTTCGACATGATTTCGGTTTGAGCGCCGTAACGATCGAGGACCTGGTTTACGTACAGGTGCTTGCATGGTAAGCCTAATAAGCGGAATCCATTAGCGGATGATGTTGTTTTTGGAAGGAAAAAAACGTCCGAACCATAAAGCCAAACGTACGCGTATTTAAAATATGATAACGTCATAGCCCTATTAATTTTACAACCTCAACGCGCTGCAGGGACCACCGCGCATGGGCAAAGGGTCGTCCATATATTGTCTGACATATCCATTGACCAAGGAATGACTTCTTGGTTCGGGCACTAAAATGTAGTTTTCAACGGTACATCGTTGTGGTGGTGCAGCTTTGAAAATGTGTAAACATACGTATCGCTAACATTCGCTATTTTAGTTATTCAATTATATGACATTTTTTGTTCGCAGAATACTGGCCAGACAAGAAGCCTGAGAGCGGCACAAAACGTCCAGCATCGTCGGAAACTTCACCAGTCACCAACAAAAGAGCTGCTGCCTGCGAAACGCCAGCCAAGAAGGCGAAAAAGGAACCTCAGCTTTGAAGGCCGGACTTTCTAATAAAATGGTGAGTGATTTAGATGGCCAGTATTGGTCATTATGGGATGTACCTCCTTAATTTTATTATCGTTGATGGCTATCGTAATGGTGTTTGTGCACTGCCCGTATCTCCCGCGGCATTGTTTTCGGCGTTGTGTTGACCTCTCCAACTTGTTTACACCTTCCATCGCAAATGAGATGACCCGGGGAAAGTGCGTAACTGACCCATATGCGCCGTGACCTCTTGGTCCCATTATGAGCTCGTAATGGCGCATCAGGCGCTAGGGTATTGGTATAAGTGAACAAAACAGGTTTTAGTTTTTAAACGAAATGGTGTTTCTTGACTGTTGCTTCATTCTTCAGGATTTTTTCAAAAATCGAACCCTGACTTTTGCCGTACAAATTATCGTTTCTAATGTATAACTACACGTCTGATCTCGCATAATTTGCTGATAATTGTAACGATTCGTATGGAAGAAGCTGAATTATCTGAGGTCTAATATAATCACAATCGGGGATCTGTTGGTTTATTGTCTTAGCGTTAAGGAAAATATCAGCCGAATCTGCGCACATTTAGATATTTAATATCAAAGTTGTTTAGCTCATTTGTAGTTTCGGTTGAAATTTAAGAACATTTGGGGGATGACCTGAATTAAATCTTATTCATTTTTACAATTTAGCCAGACCCCTCGTCATGTTTTTGCAGCAACCGACGATTTCGAGTAAACCCCCAATTTTTGGCAAAGGGCTTCGCCCATGAACCGCACCTGTTGGACGATTTTCCCTCCCGAGTTGCGCTGCTCGAAATAGGAGGGGTGTCCGGCAGCGCCCCCTTCATCAGCGGCGCTTTTAAGAGGGTCATTGCAGGTGACTATGCCATAAGTGCGCACCAGCTGTCCGGTGGTTTCAAGACAGCGCATAATCCCCCTCAAGTTTTCTCTTTCTGCATTATTGCCCATCTGTCTTGCTTGCATTCAACCCCTATTTCTTAACCCCTCGTTTCGTGGACGTTCGCAATATGTTTTTCCGCACTTCTTAAAGGCAGAGGAAGCTTTCGAAGAACGACACGGATGCACAGGTGGTGGGTGAGCGGTTGTGGCTCGGCCCAGGATATTCGGGGAGACCGACGACGGGCCCAGGGTCGTTCCTTAGGAGTTGACCCCGGGGCCAAGAAAGCCCATTGCCCAACTGGAATAATTGAAGAAGGTTAGAGAGTCTGTTGACCGTCTGCTGTTCGGTAGTTCGTTGCAAGGCCGTCCCATGAGCGCGGGATGGTGGACCGGAAGGCCATTAGGCACGCTTCGTTGCCCTCCTAACGCCGAATATTGTCTAGGAGTCGCAACAGGTGCCGTTTAACTTCTCGTCATTTCGTTACGTTATGTCTTCTCAAAGTTCTCATAACACTATTTTTATGGCGCTGAGGGGAAAATGAAGCTCAGTCATCACTCGTTGAATATGCAAAACGTAGCGAGTACATGTAGTACCGCATTTCTCCATGTTGCTCTTGACGATTATCAGTTTCTTTACTTTGAAGTTTACGGTATTTGAAATGTGTATTAAGAGTATGGCTATAAAGATTACTCGATTAAGGATGCCGGACTAAAAACACCAAGTTTCTACAAGTAAATGTGGACATGGGTAAAGGCGCCACCTGCTTCAGCTAAAGCTAGGGGTGTCATCGCTGCAAACATCTGAAAAAAGCGCGAACTTCGCAAAATTCTGCACTCTGAAGAATCAAGAAATTCGCAGACTTCTACAGACTGTTAAAGCAAGAAGTTCGCAGAAAAGTTTCACAAAATCCTTTTTTAGCCAGATTTAGCCGGATTGATCCGTGCGATTGACCCATCGCTGGTTGCGCTTTTGTAGAGACACGATTAATCCTATAGGAGTGCTTCGCTTTATGCGGAGGAAGCATTTTTGCAAAGGCTTTCGAGACAAACCCCTCTGACGTTTATGTACTTTTGTGCCAAATCCGAAATTTGTCAAATGTTTGAGGAACACACATCCTGAGAGCCCCTCTTATCGCTTTCTCTCACGGGGGCCTCCAAATAGAACAAATAAGAAAATTGGCCACTCTGAAGGTGGGGTAGAAAGAAAGGGGAGAGATGGATGGTCTTCGTGACCGTTTCCTTTTACCCCCATGTATGCAGTTACCCGTTGGAGCACCTTAACTTTCTATAAAAAATGGAAACGGAAGTCGTGGCTGGTGGCTATTCCGTTGGACATTATATGGCATCCTCGCGGGCATATCCGATGGTGATTACACGTGGTCCCACATTGTAAAATATAAGCACGTGACTGATATGCACGGGGAAAAGAGAGAGGAGACACGGTGTATGCGTTTCCTTTTTACGCTCGCCATGCACTTAGCTTTCTTACAGACATGGTCTTATCCGTTAACGGTTCGTATTTCCAAGAACAATCGACGATTTCATGCACGGATTCATCCCAGGAGTCACTCGTGCGACGAGCACTCGAATACTTATAAACAAATTTGTTAGAAGAGCAACACCCACTCAAGTTCTGAGGTCTGCACAAATAGGTGTTTCTCCATGCACTATATAGCCAAAAAGAACAATCTATGGTACATATAGTATACATGTATAAGTTAACTCTTACAAAGGTGAGAAGCCCTGACACGTATTGTTGTTTGAGCCAACAGTGCGGCTCTGCAGTGTTTTTCACACGAGAACATGAAAGGAGCCGACACGTAGTGATCGACCTACTCATATTACGTATACTGCACAGTATTGCGGACAAATGTTTTTGACGCATGGTCTTTCCCGGAGTCTGGATTTTAATGGGAATAGGAATGGAGTTTCGGATGTCCCAGAAATGGAAAGCGCGCTTAAGCAGCTGTCGACTGCTTACGTCAGTGCGAGGTCATGGGTTATGGTTAAAAATACTATACCTCGACGAACAATGAAACAAAATAAACGTACAGTATACCGTAATCTACGATAGTCGTGGCATTCATTTACTACGCCAACCTACACGTACGTGTAAAAGTAGTTTTACGTTCGAGTTCCCATCAACGCACGCGTGTATAATGCACTTCCGCCGATCCCGGATCGGATCGACCTTATTATTTTCTATTTCTCAGTTTTCGATAACTGGATAAATAGTGCGGAGTTTGTTGAACGTCACTCTAGGCTGCAGCCTTGACAGGTCAAGGATGTGGCTGGGCATCAGATTTCTTCATTTGAATCAGGCACGAAGAATGCGATAATGTGCTGGGTGTTTGCTTTCAGGTGCGTTATTTATATACGCCCGGCCGTATACGTTAGTCACCGACCGGCACATCGAATATAGGAGAGGGGGGCGAATTCGTTATTTGCGGAAGTTTAAAATTTACGCCTCGCAATTAATGCGAATGCAGACCGCGCCACTTCCTCCCAACATCAGGTGAGGTACAACGTAACGAGACGAAAAACCTGATGGAGTTTGTTCAGAAACTTGCGTACTTAAGCCACAATTCCTTTCGATCATTCACGAAGCGCAAGCTCGAGGAAGAATTTGCGAAGATTACTCGATCGACGTTAAGCAGTTCGAGCAACTTCAGCATGCACGGTCTTGGTCATCTCGAGATGACCCCCCTGCGATGTTCTGACAAATTTCGGCGGTTTCGGTTGATTTTAAAAGGAATTCTCGTGGAATTAGTTCTTGGTATTTTGACACCGCTAAGCGGACCTTTAATCCAGCTCATAAACACGAGCACGGTCGATCGAAGTAAACCCAGTGTTCTATGTCCGAGCACGTTTACCGCATTATTGCTTTTTAAAACCATCTCGGAGTGCATTGTATGAAAGGAGAATTTCGGATGGAACAACTCGAAGGCTTTGAAGCAGCGGACACTGGTCAGTATAGGGAAACCTCGAAGAAATGTAGCTTCAACGGGAGGACGCTCGCTGCATGAGTCGCCCTCTTAGGGTGCTTGAGCTGAATCGGTTGAAAACCGTCTTTGTTACCCCATGGTGAGCACCGGAGTTGCGCGCCTTTGGTCAGTCTTGTCCACCGTGCCTTTCGTTTCTACAATTAAACGTAGCAGCTTATTTAAGACTAAATTGAGCATTTAAGGAGGAGCCGTATCTTGGTTTAGTACATGGAACTACCGCCATTGTTCCCGCTTCTTTGATGGTGCTTGTAGGAGGAGGAGATGCGCTGTTGTGCTCCTGGCCCACTTATCAGTTGTGCCACAGGTGGCGGTATTCTGAACATCCCATAACAGTTTGAGAATTAAGGGAATTTGGCCTACTTTTCCCCTCTTTTTTATTTCCCGCCATGGCTGGTAGCGTTGTAGTACTTCAATCGGTCGACAACGGACCGTAGCGCCAATCGTCTTTGAACGAAGCTTTCTTCACGATTCGATCTCCACCAACGGTGAAGTCCATGCACCGACTTCACTACGAGTGTAGTAAATTCCATTCCAGTGTACACCAGTTGGTATAACTACATTTAAAAATTTCTCAATTATAAAAACATAAATGAAGTCTAATTACTTTCAGTTTGAAATTTCTTTTTTTAAAAGCCATGGTTAAGGAAATGCTCCGAAATACATGTTATGCGCTTGACTTTTCGGACACGCCTTAAATTGCCAAGTTTCCAGATCTAACTTTCCTCGTATATGACCGGCTTTACGTGGGCCGATGGACATCAGCACATGCAGTTTGTGATTTACCCATTGCCAGCTCTTAGCCACAATACGGAAAACATGTAGTTATCAAAAATCGTATCTCGGTGTAACGTGGAAACACTCGAGCTTTAACGATTTCAACGTGAAAAAAGAATAACAGCTAGATTACGAGAACTTTCGACAAGTTCTTGTTTTAAAAGAAATTTATCTGTCGAACAAATTGTAATTGGTGCCATTAGAATGAATTTAACGAAGGACAATCTGGAGGATGCTAAATTGGAACAAATTTTAATGGCTCGGAAAAGCAATAGGTTTTAATTTATGAGGATGTTTGCGCTCGTAAGCCTATAGTTGGCGATTTTCTTAACACTTTTTAATTGGCTTTCTGGCAGAAACAATGCCTTCCTCCCCCTGGTTCTGCATGGGTGACCATCATTCGTGAATCGAGTGCCAATGTCTTTAACCGGGGTAAAGACAGACATTAAACTGCAAAAGTAAAAAAAAAGTTAATTGTCCAGGAACGGAAGTCCTATAACCCCTTCGTTAATTGGGGTTTCTTACCTTTGTCACCCTCCCTCCCTAAAGGAGCCCCAGAGATCCTTAGGTTCGCACGTACCTTATACGAGTTTCCCAGTAATCTCGGATTTAAATAATAGGTTTCCTGTTGTCGTTATTTTTAAGGATTTGTAAATTTGAGCGATTTTTTCAAACAGGTTCTGAAATCGTTTTCACCGTTTTTATCTTTTCGATAGCTGGGAAAGACTGGTTCATCCCTTGTTTTACTTACACTTTTTTACACCGGGCTTCGGGCATGACAGTTTATGATGGACAACAACATTTGGCTTAACATGTGCTGCATGCGCCTGCTTGTCATAAAGCTAGCCATAATTTAATTATACGATTTTTCTTTGGATTGTGTTTCTGTCGTTGATGGACGAGTAATTCTTTATTCACACTGGGCAGACTTCGTCCCTGCTGCAGGCGTGGCGCATGCGCACTTTACTCAGTTGCATTCTGCCCTCTGTAGGTGGCGCTGCAGCTCAGCCGAATTTCTGCATGCTAACTTTTTATTTAGAGCCTGGTCCTATTTCTTCTGCTTGCGCCCGGTTTCACGCATGCGCACTCCGATATGTCGACAATAACCAACGAAGGGCCCGAGTGGAGCAACATTGATAAAGGTTATCAGGTGCGAAAGTAATTTAACAAATTCATTTCTATGGTTTTTTTTTGGCATCTTACTATATTTATAGGAGCATCCATTTTTATATGTGCGGAGGATTGAATTATCTTTTGTACGTCATTAGCTATAGCGCTTTATTTTTCCCGCTGATGAAATGCTGCCCAGTGGGAACATGCAATCAGCAAGTCTGCAGCAACTTGAGCAGACGATATTTCTATTTCCCTGCTCATTCTGCCCAGTGTTCCCTCATGTTCGCCGTCAGGTGGAGCTTCATGACTTATCGTTTAATTCCCGACATTAGATGGCGTAGTGTTAATGCTGCGTGTCATAGAGATTCATAAGATACGGAATTTACATGTATAGTTGTATACTACAATAGTTCTAAAGCATTTACCAAATACCAGACAGACACGCATGCACATATAAAAATCTTAGGCCCTCCTTCAGGGATTACAACTATTTCAAGGTAATGTGGTTATATCTATTAAATTTAGGTAGTTTTGAGGTATTCAGTTCTCATGAAATCTGAAATCTAGCCCTCAGTCAGTGGAAAGATCTCCAGGAACATGTCCTTGGATGAAGTTTATTCAAAGTTTAGTAATTTTTGCCACAAAATGTCGGCGCTGAGCTTCAAACTCCGTGATAACCCTAGCACAGTTTAAGTTGGATGCCAGGATATATTTGTTGAAGAGCTGAAATGGATGCGGGGCTATAGAACCTCGCTCAACACTATGGTTTGTGTCAAAAATGCCCTCTCAGACTTCGACGGTCCGTAGGAAACACCTGCCAGGTCCTGCCTGCTAGGGTTACCCCGAATTCCTCCATCGTATACTAGCAGCGTAAGGTTTCTCGGGGAAGTGTTCACCCGTCCCTAAAGGAATAGGGGAACCCCTCACCCCGCATGCCTCGTGCGTCTCTAGGTCATCCCGAGTGTTTCCCACGTGCGCTTCGACGCCCCCACTCGTTTTCTTTTGTCCTTTTTTGGCCACTTCCGCTCAGCTGATCATCGAGCGTAGAGCCGCATTTCTTTAAGGGTCTTTAAATCTCGCGTGAGCGTCTTGCCTCGGCCCGGTCATTAGGGGGGGAAGACAACGGATCCCCCTCTGGAAACCCTACGAGAATAAAAGGGGTATACTGTGTGCATGCACCAGTTCCAAGATAGAAACTAATTATCGAAGGAGGGGGGATTCTTGTTACCCTCCGATAACTGTTGAGCTTTAAAAGAAAGGGGGTGTCGAAGATGTGGCCGTAACTTTTACGACGTCATTAACGAAGTGGAATTGGTTCTAGGCACCCCCGTGGCCACCTGTGGGACAGTTGCACCTATGGAGGGTTACAGGAAATGTTCGACATGTATTGCAAGGTCGTCATGCGTGGTCGTGCCACCAATTACGAATTTTAGACCGGAACTTCCGTTAAGACGATCTTTGTTCTCAAAATCCCCTGAATAATTGCATCGATTCTTCAATGTCTGTAACATTCTTACGCGCTCAGGTAAGAACAAACGCCGTGCTTTGTTCTTAAACCTCAACACGAGCCGAAATTCAGAATACACCTACACCGTACCGAATACAGCTATTTTGACTGATCCGAACTAAAATACACCCATGTACAGTATGTTCTTCTGTTAAAGTTCCTTTTGTTTTAGCATGGCAATTTTGGACACGATGTTAATACTTATGACGATTTAAAAATAAATAAATTTGACTAACCACCCCTGGTGGGTGATACTACGATGGCATCCCTTACATGACCACGAGATAAGGCCCCCTCCTTTATTTTCATTACATAATAAGCCTCTCGTTTTTTTTTATCTTCAATCTGGATAAAAGTGTCTGAAAATGCAGATCCCGAGATGTCTTCTTCTTCTCGCTAAAACCAGTTACTGCGTACAATCTCGTCAAATTGTCCATGGCGTTGACAAGGCGGCGCCTTCGAGACAGCAGCCATCGCCGTCTTGCCTAGACTTTGTATATTTTAGGCTGTGGCGAGTGGCCATTTTTAAAGGGGTTTTACGGCGCTTTACTTCGGACCCCTCCTCGATCCTTTGGAAAAGACGAGCGAAGAAAGATAAGGCTTTTCCATCACGTCTTAACCCCATCAGTCCCTTTTACCGCTGAGACAGTAACCGAATCCTCCCCTTATCGAGGAAAAAAAAAACTTGGTAAAATATGCAAAATCGAGCGCGAGATGGCCAGTTGCTTCTGGAAAAGCGAAATAAGATAGATAGCGGACCTGAAAACTTTGAAAAGGTCCAGGGGCATGTACTAGTATGTTATGCAAGATTATGGAAATCACGAACATACAGTATACTGATACACGTACATTTATTCCGTAAGAATGGAGTGTGCACTGTCCAGTTACTGTACATTACTCGCGCCATCAGTGTTCGTTCCGTGGTGGCAGAAGTCCTCAGAATGGGGCGGAAGGTATACTCAGTGGCTGATCGGAATATAGAATTGTATTATTAGTGGTAGTATACAGTATGGGTAAGAACATATGATCCGAAAGCAGACCTATACCTCACCTTGTAATTGTACGCAAGAGTGGTAAGAATTAAAGCACCTGAAATAAGCATTTAGTGTGTTTCCACCCGTAGGGAGGGGTCTGAAGTGAAGCGCCGTAAAATCCCACGTAAAATAATGTCAAACTTTACAGGTACAATATTACACACTTTAGTGAAACAATTCATGTTTAGTATAGCCAATAACTTTACAGAATGTTCATTCGAGTATAAAACTAATGTTTTCAATACAATTCAATACAATTTTAATTATACGAAATTATACGTGTATATACTGAGCCATTTATGAGTTATTCTTTACAATTCGAACGCAAAAAAATGACCCGCAAAACGCCATGTCTGATTTGCTGGAGGTTGCCTTCTTGGACTGGAAATTGGGAAACGAGTTATGAAAGTATGATCCAAAAATGTGCACTTTCGTGGATAAGCTCGGGAGAGTCGAGAGCATAGAGGAGAGAAGATGACTTCGTGGTCGTTGCATGAAAAGTCGTTTCTCGCCCTCTTCCCCCCCAATTCCTCCAACTGCCATTGGCGTGCTGCCAGCCAACATTTAAAAAACGAGAGGTCAGAGGGAAATGTGTACAGGTCATTTACACATGATTACATGTATAAACATGCACGAAAGAAAGACAACGGGCTAGGCGATGATGATGAGGTACCTCGCAGGTAACGCGTACAATTTAGGAGGGTCGTGACTGCGAGGTACTTTAAGGGGGGGATAGGGGGCGCTGCGAGGCCGAGCGGAGTGCGTGGAACCAGTCACTTTGGCCGAAAAATGGCCGGGGAACCAGGGTTAAGGAACCCGAACGATCGCGTTGCAGTTAGATAAGCGCCACACGAAAAATGTTGGGAAAATACCGTGAAAATAGGCTGCATGTTCAGCGCTACTTTTTGCAGCATGCATGGGCCACTCGTGTAAACTCCGTTGCATAAGCTACAACAAAATAAGTGCATCCTTGAAATTCCACCGCCATCAATGGTGCATTGTTTGCAGCAACTCGTAGAATTATTGAAAAGTGACGCCATGGACCTACGTGTATATACTGAGCCATTTATGAGTTATTCTTTACAACGAGGTTCACGGCATATTGCGTCCAAATGGCGCGTGGGTCTGCAGCTCTTGTACGGAGCATTTGCGATGATTTACGTTTTTCGGAACTCCAGCGCCATCTGTGCATGTTCTGCAATCTGCGTAACCGATATAACTCATTTTACAAAATGGCAGCGATTGAAGTTGATTATTTCTTTTATTTTTTAAATATTAACGTTTTCACCGTGACTGACATTTGCATAAATGTCTGTCGTTTATCAACTGAAGCAACTCTCGAGCCTATCTGCCAAAAGCTGATCCACAAATTAATTAAATTAACCCGGATGGAAAGTTTAAAGGCTTAAACCTTTAGCGATAAGGTTTTTTTTAAAATCTAAATATAAAAGTCAATATAGGAAATGGAAGATTATATTAATGTAATACGCGTCCCACCACTGGATGGCTCATAATGCGCGCGTATACAAAATAGGACAATCTAAAAATAAATTGTTCATCGCATCTCTGATAAAAAGTTGAATGACCCTTGCGCTGCAGGCGTTACGATGTTGGCTGTTTGGGCGTTGATCCACGCTAACGTTGTTGTGACAATTGTGGCAGGATTTCTCTGCGAGGGTGTGAGTGTGCGTGCCTAGCAGCCACGATAAGGCTTATCGCTGGCGGCCATATTTGTTTTTGGTTTATGGCTGTTACGAGGCAGCTGTAAATGTATTGTATTTCCTATACATTATACAGTATTCGAATTGACGCCCTGCGAGCATCTATAGGGTTGGAGCGCCATTGGCAATTTGGATTTGTATAGAGGGCGCTATGCGCGCCCATGGTACACTCTCTGGGGTCTTGCACTTATTGTTTGTTATGAGATTGAAGTAAAGCGTGCGGTACATTTGTGACCACATAGTGTTTTCAAAATCGGTCATCTTGTTGTCTCTCGGATAGTGCCCATGTACATTTGTTTGTCCATGCAACCCCATGTACCGTGCGCCTGCATGCTGATATACATGTATACCTTATCACGTATCTTTTAATTCTGTTTTCCTTTTATAGCTTGAGATGAAAAGAGATATTGTAGAGGCAGTTTATAACTGTAAAACCAATCATCTTTTCTAAAAATGAAAGTTATTTTTTTCGTTCGGTCGTTCACACTGTAACAGCAACGAATCCAGTCAACCTTCTAGTTAGTATTTTGTTACGCTTGATCGATCGAGCAACCAACTTTTCCAAATGCTTACTCACTATCTTGCAATTAATAATAATATAATAATTAGGTTGCAACAAGGCCATTTATACAGTACACGTGCATTTACAGTCTATCAGGTTTATAAAAGCAGTGTTAAACTAATCAGCTGCAACCGTCATCAGGTGATCGACGTTGCTGAACCAACCACTGTATATGACACCATTATATCCTAAAGTTATCGACGAGACTTATAGATTCCTAAATAATTTTTTTATTATTCTCCTGGCCATTGCGGCTAACCGGGAAATTTGTGCAGCTCCTGACGCAGACTCCATCTATCTCCAAAACTTTTTGGCTCTTAATGCATGTACATGTATATTTGCAACCTGTTCGTAAGAACATTATCGGTGTCCCATGGGGCAACTCCTGTTCCCGTAGAGTGCGTCGCGTGTGACATAGATTGACTTTTTTGGTTTTGCCTACGTCGTTTTTCACCCCCCCCCCCCCTTCTTCACCTCGTTCCCCCGAATTGTTGTTTTGCACTGGGTGTTTTATAGCCAGTGGCTCCCCTCCGTGACGCCATCGAAGGCGCCGCAGAGCCGCAAGGTCCGGGTACTTGTCCTGTATTCCCCAACCCCCCGGGCCATTCGGAGGGAGGGTAGCAGCACCGGTCGGAGGGGACTCCGGCTCAACACCTGTAATCGGACAGGTTGGAGACCCATTCAGTCATGAAATTACTTTAATCGCAATCTGGATGCACTTTTGATAGCGATGGACACGATTGGCGTGCAAATTAGAACGGAGCGTGCGTACCTGCGTGCGTGAGACCATCAAGGAGCTTTTGGCCTTACCACTGGCTTACCAGCTTTACTAACTGCGAGTCAACGTTCTGCGTGATTGAATAGGATGGTTGACGAACAACGCCAAACAAATTGCAACGTCTCAGCGCCATCTTTGCCGTAACCTCAGCAACCGGATATACTAACTTATGTAACAGAATTTCAAATTTACTGTGCTTTGGCCATGGGTACACACTTGAGTGCCTCAGTGCCATCGCTCGACTCATTTCGCTAAAAAACATTGTAACATAACCAGTACAACCATGCACATTTGGTGCATCTTGTGCATTGGTTACAAAACACATTCGTGTAGTTTTACTAATACAGGTTTTACCACATACAGGTTTACTAATTTGGCAATGGGAGCTAGAACTTTTTTGAAAATCAAAATTCCACATAGGATTGCGTTTTCGTATACCTCCGATTTTTTGCAGGATATTCTAAAATTGGTAAATGACAAATTTACTTAATTGCATTTACTACCTGCAATGGCAAAAAAACCTCATGAAAGGAGGTATTCCTCATTTTCATTTTGAGCGAAATTCTTTGTTTATATCTATACATGTATTTTAGCGACGTACATGAAGGTTTGCATTTATTTTTTAAAACGATATATACTGCACTTCTCGCCTGTATTTTTTATGACCATGTGTTGGCCTAAGTTTTGCGGTGTATGCCTGCATATACTTATCTTTGATTTATATTGGCATGAAATCTAGCAATATCGTAAAAATGAACAAATACGCAATTTTGTTGACATTTTCTGTAAGTCGTGGGATTTGTAAATAAGACATGATATATGTACAGGCGGCCTGAACAATAATGCTAATAATACGGCCTGATAATAATGCTAATAATTTAATCAGATTTGTCTCAGCGACAGAGTTGTAAACTTTAAAACACTCATACTTGGAAATTAAACTTCATTCAGTCACCATGTACATGTATTCACGCGCATTATCATCCAATATGCCCGATTCACATCGTACCGTAATCACATCACGTGCGTGTCCGCGCATGCGCACATGACAGTAGGCGGGGCTAAGTGACGTTTATACGACATTTGCAACCGCATCTATACCAGTTGAAGTTGATCCAACTTTTCAAGCCTGATTAATTTTAATCGTTATTTTTGGGGAAGTAAATAGGAAAAGAAAGAAAGAAAGGGGGAAAAAAACGTTAAACGCGAACCGATACGCGTATTTTTACGTGCGGCGTAACGCACGTGACGTCACTACGGTACGGATTTGTTCGATGTGAATCGGGCATTATAGATAAATGGCATTGCATTTCGATCAGTGTTTCGAGTTTGCCGTTTTGCACCTGCACGGATTAATATCCATCACGATGATGCGTGTCAGTGTAAGCTTAATCTCTAGATTTTAACAACTTTTTTGGCTTTGCATAACTTTCGAATGAATTTCGATAATCCTCGAGAGAATTTAAATCGTTAAATGTCTGCAAGATTCATCGCCGTGAACCTTCGAGGTTGCCGAGGGAAGGTTATGGTAGAATTGTTGACGTGTTCGAATACAAGTTCAGCCATATTTGTTAGTGACGTCACAGTCGTTTCCCCATCGGACGACTAGAGCTGAGGGATGCACCCTGTAAGCTGAAACCAACGTCGTGCGCTGGTTTGGCAAATGTTATTTGGCTCTTCATTTTGATATTACGGGTTTTATGGGAATTTTTTTTTCTTCCCTTTACGTGTAGGTCGCGGGGCACATTTTTATTAAAAAAAAATTATTGCTCATCCAGTAAACCAATGTTGGTCATTTTGATTAAGTTTTATTACATTTTTAATAGTCGTCGTGGGTGACGCAATTTTTTAAGTAAACTTTCAATTTAAATTATGGACCATTTTCTAAAATGGTACCCCGCAAGATGGCATCCGTCCCTAAAAAATGCTGGCCAACGAATGCACTTTCCGATTTAATGCGAAAGACTTCCAAAGCCTTAACGCAACGGTTTAATTAACCCAACTAGTACGGTACGTGTTAATTTAAGTTTTACCACTAGTCTCATTCTGTAAACGTCAGCCCACTTCGGTGCAGCCCGTGATTTAATGCAAATGAAACATGCCTAATATAGTCATGCTCCGCAATAAATAATGCGCCACGTAGCCCGTTGAACGCTTGTCCACCCTATTTTTTTAAAAAAAATTATTGACATTGATTGAAATTACCACGCAGTCAGCTAGGTCTCAATAGCCAGCCCTCGCCCTGGGGCGACATCGTCCCGGGCCACGAAAAACAGTTGGATTTAATAAGCTGAGACCTCGTGAGGTTACGGTTCCAGACCCCCACCCCCTGGATATACTTTTTTTTTTTCAGAAGTCCCCCCCCTGCCCCCTCTCCACCCTTCCAATAGCCTGGATTCGACCTGTGCCTGCCCCTGTGACAATGTTTCTCAACTCAGTCGGTGCACGCCAAACTGGTTTTCGTGAATGCTCGAGGCCAAACCAACTTCAATTTTTGCTTTCGCCCTTCAATCCTCCCTCCTTCGTGAGTGTTCTCCACGCGTACGTGTTTTCGTATTACCCTCTCCCCCGAGTCGCGTTTCACTTTCGACCTTTAACCTTTGAGCCGAAATCCCGGTGCCCGGGCACGAGATGGGCGCATGCGAGCAGCTGGCGAGCGCCGTACTGGTTAGGATTTGTGCCTTATTACGCGCGGCTACTTCTACTCACGTATGGTTTGTATATCTAAAAAACCGTTAGCATAATATGTTACTCGTTCCTGTCTAGAGGCTAATTATTCGACATTTTTTAAATGATTAATGGCGCGCAACGGGGTATTATGCATCGAAACTTTTCCCAGAATTGCATTTTGCATATGGCTGATCCATTTGAAATTCGTCGCGTGATCTGTGTCACTGCTTTAAAGTTAAGATTAAAGGGGTCACCAAATCAAAGCGTATGCATACTTTGTACGTGTAAACACCACACAATCCAAATACTGTACATGTATGTGTACAGGGTTGTCACTGACCTGCAAAGTCAGGCAAAACTGAAAAAGTCAGGCAAGTCGATTTTTCAAATGTGGTGGCAGCGCTCTCTGAATCTCTAATTATTGCGCACGTATTGTGTTTAGAAGCAAATTAAACTTTTAATTAATGATAAGAACAGGAGTTTATGCTTTGTTCCGATATGATACTGTAAATTGCGCGCGTAAACTATATTCACGCTACAGTCGGTTGAGCATCCGAAATCCGAAATGTTCCAAAATCTAAGACTTTTTCAACGCCGCGAGTAGAAAATTCCATACCCGTCCTCATTCGCACGAACTTTTGTTTTATGTACAGAATTATGTGTATTCCGAATCCAGGGTGGCCACAGGTCAGGGAAGTTCAGGGAAAAAGTGGTCATGGAAGTCATGGAAACGTCGGGGAAATTTGTGAGTGGTCAGCGAAATTTTTACAAATATGAGCAAAATGCTATCCCTGCACTCAGTCTGCTAGCAGCTCCATCCCCAATCCTCTTCAGCTAGACTCGTTACAAAATCTAGTGTTTTGCCAAGCTTCTCATTGCAATTCTTATTTTACTTTTCATTACGACAAAACAATTGATATGCATTAACGAGCAAGTTTTGGTCACGGAATTTTGGATTTTAGTCTGGGAAAAGTCAGGGAAATTAAAAATGAAAATTTTGTGGCCACCCTGAAGTGTTATACAGGTAAAATTACATTTAGCCTGGCTTCGAAAGTTTAATGAATTTCGCATTTTGACTCGGGTTCCATTTCCAAAATATCCCATTGCGTACACGCTGTATATGAAAATACACGTACTGTACATGTATTCCAAAATTGGAAACACCTCTGAAAGCATTTCGGACAAGCGTAATATAAAACGCGCTAAAGCAGGGAACGTTGAAAAATAAAAATGCGGTCGATTCACTCGCCGTCAAAGCTGCGAAAAATGATCAACTAAAATAGTTCACCATTTCGAAGAACACGGTTTGGAAAAACGAACCGCGGAGATAATGCAGGATCATCTCCGAATGGAAAAGTTTCAAATTCTTGGAAAAAATTGGTGAGGCAAGTACATGTCTCTCAGCGCCACCATCCTCGCACGGGGGCGCCACAGTGCGAGGGCGTTGTTGCTCACGCAGCACGCGCTGAAGGGCTATTTTTGAGAAGAGTGTCTGTCCACTGGGCTGACCTTTTTTTTCTCGTGTTTCGTTCCGAGTCAATTTGGTCGGTGTCCTGCAGGGGGCTAGCACGTATTCCGCTGCGCACACGCGCCGAGCCATCCACTTCCGTTATCTGGGCTATTAATCTCGAAGGTGGAGGTGGTCCCGCTTTCGACGATGACCAAAAGCATTCGTTGCAACTGGATTTCCACCGCTGGGATCCACTTTCGTTTTTTTAATTAACATTCATGAGAGGGCCGGCCGTATAGGGGGTGGACCACGCGAGCCCCTCGGACTGACTCGTAAATTTACCTGTAGCGGGTGGCTCTTCGATTCGGCCATCGGGTGCCCGATCAATAAAGCGGCTTTCTGAACCCGTTCTTCTCGGTGCACCTTTTAAACTCTTTTCCAAAATAACTTATCGCATTTGCTAATGTAACCTATAGACGCTGTCTTAAGAGGGGGACTTACGGGACGTGTAAATTTGTTCGTTTAAACCGTAGTTCGTATTAACAGAAGTCGTGCAAAATATGACTTCAACAATGAGAACTGAAGTTACATCGATGTTTGGATATATACGTACAGTATATGGATAGGAAGGTGCTACAATGTTTACCGGGAAATTCCCCGTAACATAGCGCGATCGAATGCCCGGGAACTCGAAAATGCATTCGTTTTAGCCGAACCTTTGTAATATCGTAATTCGAAATTCGTCTTAACGAAGAAATTAACATTAATAGGTAATACCGTTGGACGGGGATTGGGAATGAAGCATAAAGCGGATTCTTATTCTTTAGTGCCATAGCAGAGATTTTTTCAAACATTTCAAGTCTTTTGGGTTGAGGTTTTGCACTTTTTTTTTTAGCAATTGGGTGGTTGCTACCCCGCATTTTCATTTTTTTTTGTGTGTGATAATTTTGGGAGCCGAGGAGTCCCGGTGAGATGCTGAGATTTTTAATTGAAAAATTCAAAACAAAAGGAGATCTAAAAAGCTATTTGAAGTCGACGCCAAAGTGCCAGAAGCCATATAACGCCCTCTTAATTGAATTAATTGAACGACCCTCGTTTCACTCCGCACCCTTTGTGGGCTGTTTTTTTTTAAATGGCCGATCCGCGGCCTTGGATAAGGTTTTGCCACACGGTGGTACTCCTCAAGCCCGATGTGGACCTCAGTAGCCATTTTGAAAAACTGAACTGCGCGTGTATTCTCATCTGTGTTGCTATACCGGTACATGTATTATGTACTTAAAGGGAAAGGGTGAGTCATTTCAAAAATACCAACGCCATCTGTGTTGTGATTTGTGCAACTATTTTAGCCCCTAGGGCCCGTAATTGCTACCAGAAAACCAGGTTAGCAGTTTCATCGTGATGAAATGCATGCACGTACAGTAAGTGCAATCACTCGGTAAAATGATTGCAATTCGTGGGGAAACGTTTTGTTACGATGACATTTTTAATCGGTTTGTCAACGTGTTAAAATTCCCAGCATTTATCAACCGACCGTTAGTAACCCAATGACCCTCTTTATTGGATAAAAAACGGAGGGTCTTAAGCCCCGTTTAACGATTTTTTTGCCCACTCTCCTATAATGGACGTTTTGATGACAATCTGTCGTTTGATTTACTAAAACATTTATCAGAAATAAGAGCCATTAAAGCCCATTATATCAGCGCTCACATTAGATCCAGCGAGGAAGCGTATTTTTATGACACATTATCACAAAGATTCTCGCAGTTGTCTGGTGTACGCCTAAACTAATGGACTATTCATGTGAAATGAGAATCTTTTGTTATTTGGCAAACGTGGAAGAGCACGGAGAACAGGCCTTTCTTTATTTTTGGCCGTGATATTAACCAGTAATGCCAATGAAAATTGATACCATCAGTATTTGTTATTTTTATTTCTACTTTTTTTTGTTACGAAATTCAGATTCTTGATTTACGGCCCCCTGGCCCTGGGTGAGATAGGTTTGCCCTAGATCGTGTTTCTGACGATGGAAAATACAGGATGACTTTCACGGAGTTGCTTCGAATGGATTTACCCTCTTATTTTCTCTCGCATGTGTGACTATTATTATCATTATTATTATTTATCATCATGATATTTTTTTTGGCTGTCAGTCCGATATAATTTTTTTGCTGGCTCGAACCCGTTTTTTATCATCTGTACCGTGAACTTATTTCCATTTAATCGGAGTTAAAGAGAGGGAAAATAGGGTGGAGGCCTCGCATTTGGTAAAAAATAATGCACCTCCGAACATAAGGTCAAGGACAGGGTTTTAATTCCTATCCCTCGGAAGGGTCGCGGCGGAGAAGTTGAAGGAAGTTCGTTTTTTGTTAAAAAAACTGTACAACAGTACAGTACAGCGTGGCGTAGGGCATGTGGCGCCACCTAACGAGCGTTAAGACATATTTGCCGCAACTTTTGAAGGCCTATTTATACTCATCGATGCATGGTGATGCTATTAGTCGTTCAAGCTTACTCCTTTTTGGAGGAGAAACATTTTTTGCTGGAGCAATTCATTGGAAAAAAATACATGCACCGACGAGCATGTTTGTAATTCACAAAAACTCATGAAGAAGCATTTATGTAAATATTTCAAAGCGCTGCTAAATGCAATTGTAGTTCCTATACCCCACGTATATCAACTATAGAGGGATTCCTCCTTATGATGTACTTATTTTTTTCATTTGTTTCCGCCGAAAATTTATAATATCCGAATTCGGAATTCGTCGCAAACGAAGAAATTATCATTATTCGTCCATAGGTCGGTGACTGCATGAATTCGAACAAAGCTGGTTTTTCTTAGTTTCCACTGTAGCTGAAATGAAACGTTAGAGAAAAAATGACTTATTTTTCATTTCTCACGAGTGCTTCGGCTTTAAAAAATTCCCTCGATGAAAGGCGTGGGATTTAAAATAAGTTTACTTTTTAGTTTTTAATGCATTTTGCCTGTTTGTGTTACAATTGGTGCTTTTTCATTTTTTCCTACCTACCTCGGGGTATAAAACCATTTCATTTTCTCGCAAACAAAACAGAACTAGTTTTTTGCCCCATCTTCTTCTTATTATGGGTATTATTATTTTTTTGCCATTTTCGGACGCACATAAACTCGGGTAATTTAGTGATAATAATTTCGGAGTAGGTAGATGTACTCAGCTCGGATCGTGTACGTACACGATCTTGAGTGGCTTGATGTCGAGTCAGGGAACTCGAAATGGGCTGTTCATTTTATGAATAGGTGAGCCATGCATACATGTATAGCATTGCATTGAAATAAAAATGTGAAAACATTGGAGTGGAAAGTTCAAAAAACCGTGCGAGCATGCGCGGTTTATTGAGAGAGCTCCCACCTACTCAACTCCCAAAATGTCACAGGACTTTCTTGTTTGTAGGATTTTCAAAACGATTCAGACTTACCTGTAAGCTCAGAAATTCGGAAAATGTTCGTAGAATACTCGTTTTTTTACATTTTAAATACCGGTAAGCGGACGGGTCCTTTGTGAATGGCATTTTTGGCAGTCGTGAAATCACGTGTGCAAAAGGAATGCATCTGTCTGAGTACCCCTATTGTTATTTATAAGCAACTAGCGATAATACCCGGCCTTGCCCGGATCAACATTGTTGTTTAATTTTTAACCCCTTTTATGCGATCAGGAGTTAGATTTAGCTGTCCCTTGTCGCCAAAAGATGGCGCTATATGACCTGGATACGTAACGGATGGGGGACGGGAAACTTGTTTGACAAGTTTATGACCCGGAGCAAATTTAAAGATTTATGGCCTTGTTATTCCCCACGGAGTTAACGCTCTTGGGGAGCGTGCCATGAGTTGCCAATGATATGACGCGCAGGCCAGCCAGTTACCCAGCCACGGAAAACCAAGATGGCGTCGTTTTCTATTGTATATATATAGAAACCTGCAGCTGTAAACGGTAGTTTTGTCACTTACCGTTTAAGAATCCATTGCGTACCATCATCGCAATTAATACTTTTATGATCCAAAGTTACACGTGGTAACCTTTTCTTCCCAAGTTCTTTTAAAGCGCATGCGCAGTACGCGTGCTTGTTTTGAAAGTGGCGGTTATTTTCAACGCGAGCATTTGTTAGTAACCCGACCCCGGACAGGCTTAATTATCCGTGTTTCTGGGAAACTGGAGTCCCAAAAAGTCCCCCCCCCCTCCGTCCATCATTGGCGACCTCATCTGCTCTTGAGTGGCACATGGTTGCGATGGGCCATCTATCGTTTTTCGCCTTCGTTGACCCTCTCCATTGCCCCGTTTTACACGATTTCAACCCCCTTCGTTGTTGGACACGCGCTCTCTTTCCACAAGCCGGGATGATGACCCAACCGAGTCTGCAGTTTTAATTGTTTCTGAACTAATCCACGTACCCTTTTACATGTAGTTGGATATACATACATGTACGTGATTATACCTAGGACCAATCTTGGTAACATTCATCTTCAATTATTACTGGTTGTTATCAATCATAGCAGAAATAAGCATTATCAGAAATCTTATTTCTGCGAGGGTCAAGTGGTGCTTCGAGCTGATTCCCTTTCCTGCTTACATTGGAAAATACTTCGCTGATAGGCCTACTTTAATGCTTTATTCATAATTATCTTTCAATGAACAACACTATATGAACTCAAAACATGATAGATTTTTGAAAGTCATTCGGAAACTTCTTGCGGTAGAGACGTCCAATAAGCTAGGCCCACCTTCACTATTCGCGTTCCATCTTTTGAGAAAATCTTCCAACTCCGAGCACTTTCGAGTAAAGTTTTGAATTTTAAAAGTTAATTTTAAGCTTAAAAGTTTTACATGTGCAATATTTTTTAAAAAGTCTTCGAGGGTGTTTGTTGTCTACAGTATGCGGAGGATGTACACGAATGTCATAAGAAAATATAAAAATGCGTTTCTTCCCCCATCCTTCAAAAATGTTTCGGAAAGCAGGGTGGAACGTGTCTATTTTTTTGGTTACATGTATAGGTTTGTTTTTTGGATGCACTTTGTTTTGGGCAGCCAGCATCCTTCCAGGTTTTGGGTCGCCATTGCCCCATATGCGGAATATATCACCGCCCTTCTCTCGATGGATTTTTTTTTTTGAAAAAAATTGAAAAATATGGGGGGATATTACGCAAATATAAGGGGAATGGGTAGAAGCTTCTAAAAAGGGGTTTTCTATTTCTATACCGTCTGGAGGTCTCTAATAGCTTTGCCGTTGGGATGAGGTCAGAGGTCGGAGGAGGAGAAAAGCAGATTTTTTCCCCAATAGAAGTGAGGAAAATGGCAACCCTCCTCCTGACACGTGCACATATGGGCCTTTAAAAATGCAGATGTTACCCGTTTGTGGTTTGGCTCTATGTTTGTGGGGATGGAAGGCATTGGGTGACCCCGGTGCCCAATTAGTTTTAGCAGGTAATGATTTTGGATTGTTTATAAAAGTAGTGCAGAACCTTACTACGCCCACCTGAAACCTGAGCCTGAATCAAAAGGTTGACTAAGGGCATGCGTGCTACAGACCTTGATCAAAACGTTCGTAACGAAACCCCTCTAAATAGGGAGCAGGACACAGTAAAAAAAACTAGCCTTTTCTCAACAGATGGCGCTGACAATCGCGGCTTTTTTCAGTTTTGGTTCTATGCCAGTTTTATTTCATTTGATATCACGAAACTAAAATTTGTATTTTCATTTAATTCCAGGTCGAAGTTCCGTGTCCGTATGAAGAGATTCCAGATGAAGAGAAGACTCGGGAAGATTTTAAGGAGTTTTATTTCCGCCTCTTCTTCATCGTAAAAGGCCTTTGGGCAACGTTTCCCACTGGATGGAAACAAAAATTAATATATCGAAAAGATAGCTTTTTTAATCGGCAATAAATAGATATTGAAAAGGATGATATACACATATACGAGCACTCGAAAATTACGTCGTTTCTTCTCTTTAAATATATGTAAACTAAAATCTGACATTTATAAAATTTGATTCCACCCTCTCCCTTAAACCATTTATGCATTCCCTCTAATCAACTTCTACCCCACGATTAATACCGGGGTCTGGAAAAGTAATCTTAATTATTAGAGCATGCTGAAGTTAATTTATACATTTGTCAGCGTAAACTTCTCCCTAATCTAGCGACATCACTTTTACAAATATATATACACCTAATTTTGTATTAAACGAATAAAATCGGGGGTGGTTTATGGTTTGCGCAATTATACCCCTACCCCTCGTGGTTAAATTCATGGGAATGGTGGCGCTCCTTACACTCATTAGTCACCTGAAAAGTACACACAACCCCTTCGACATATATTCGTGTGGCAGAAATGAGAATTAAACCGTTATTTTTGCATCAATCCCATTATTATATACACAAAAATTGGTATTACGAGCGTATAATTATATTGTTATTCTATTTTAGTGGAACGCGACTTGTGAACGTATCACGAGTCGTCCACGAAGCTAGTACAAAGCTATAAAAACAAAAAGGACTTTATGAGGTGCAAATTTAATTCTGAAAGAAGAACCATATCGTTTTTCAAAGCACTGCAGGCTCGTTGCGGAAGTCACGGCGGTGGCGCCCTCTACAATCCGGTCCGAGCCTGCGAATAACTTTCGGTACAGGTCTGAATCTCTTTTTTCCAGAATGGTTTGGTTTATATTTTCCCCTCCTTGCTCTTGCTATTTTGTATATGTGTATACATTCTTTCGGTAATATTAGTACAACTATTTATGACATAGTAATATGTTTTTTGTACATGTAAGATGTTTTGGGCAAGAATAAGGTAATTTTACTGGAAAACAGAGGGCGGAGACGAGTCGGTGATGTTTTGACATCTAGTCTTTATAATGAAATGTGTATTTGAGCCGTTGCGCATTTTTAGACCTAGACCTTAGACTTTGAACACACTAGTTGATTCAGGTGTGGAGCATATTAGCAGTAGGCTATAGTGTACTATTAAAATAGAACGGTTTTTTAATTGCTGCAATCGTAATACATAAAGTATCATACATGGTGTAATCAAAAATTGGACAGTTATGGTGACCACTTTACGTGTGCATAACTTTTCCAACTGCAGGATTAGCGTTTATTGAAAGTCTTAAGACAGTGGTCGTATCCCGTAACAATGCGTTGTTTTCCAATAAGATTACCTGTGCACGCCTTTTTATATGTTCTGTTTCATAAAAACACAAGCTGCACAAGGTTTGGTTGTACGGCTTTTGAAATGTTTCCCTAGAAACCTTCGACCCTGTACAGTGATGTGACATAATTTCTGAGATGCTGTTGGAACTTGAAACGATGGTTCTTTGATAACGAAAACCTGCCATCTGTGCAATGATTTTCCTTCGATGAACCAAACCATTCCAATAACCTCATTAAGACGAAGCTCAAGGGATGTCAGAATTTGTTCGCTTAAACGGTAGTATACGTATTATCAGAAGTAAGGTAAAACATGACTTTAACAATAAGAACTTAAGTTCGTTTTAACGTAACGTAGCACGAATACTCGGTAACTCGAAAATTAATTTGTTTTAGCCGAAAATTTGTAATATCAGAATTTAGAATTAGTCTTAAACGAAGAAATTAACATTATTCTTCCATTTACTCTAGGACAAGGACTGGAAGTGAGTTCGTACTATCAAAAACGAGTTCTTCTTAATGAGATTGCATTGTATACAGTTTTGTTCTGTCCAAAGTGTCGTCGAACCAATGTACATGTGTACTGTATATTTTTTTTCCCGCTTCATGTTCTTCGCATCGCACATATTTTGGTTGATTCTGGATAAATCTGTGGTTGGATACTGTTGACGAATTTATCTTGCTGAAAATGGACTTTTAAGTGAACCCCATATACACTGTATAAGTGATCGCAAAAGTTGTTCACGAAGCAAACTTCGGTTTATCGTAAACTCGGCATTGTCATTTATTGTCCAAATGGCTCTCTTAGTGGGACTTAATCGCGCTGTAGGTGGCGCTTGCAGACGTACCGGAAGTTCAACCGTGAACATCCCGTTGATCGTCACGCTCACCTGGCGCCATCTACATGCTAGCTCACCGCAGTACGCTATAGCATTTAAAAATTTCCAACTGATCTCATATCTTGTTGCGAATACAGTTTATTTTTTTACAGAAACTGAATACGGTTTTTTTGCTTTGCATTTAAATCACTTCTTAATTGGGCCTATTTCATCCCCAATCAGGATTTAATGAATAAATATAATTTACCACCAAAGAACACATATTTATTTTCAATTCATTATCTCATTGCTCGCTCGTGGCTTGCATTTATGTTTCAACTATGAACTCTTTTTTTTCTATCTCCACCAAAGGTTTTATTGAAATATCCGGACAATAATACTTCTCATCCGAGTTTGATATTGCGGGAACTTTTGCTTAAATTTCACGGACTTCATGTGTGTACATTTTCAGCACAACTCAGAAAACTTCAATTTCTGGTTTACGACTGCCAAGCAAAATGAGTTTTATGTTCAGTAAAAGCGACATCTTACGCTTACCATAGTTTCGGCTAAATGACAGTCAGTATTGACACTTAATTTTACCGTGTATTAAAACTTGCCTTACCTTAAATTGAAAAATGTTGAATTATGCCACTTCTGAAACGGTGGTGCGATATGCCATTGGCACAATTTACTAAATGACGCAATTGCATATAGATTAATCAATAAAACACTCTCAAATTACTGGTACTTAATTTTTACCCTCGTCATCGAGCATTCACCACTCAGTATTTTGCTTAGGTTTTTTGATTTTTGTTACATCTATTTTACCACGCACGCATGCAGCGTGATATTTATTCTCACTACGCAGTGTCCATTTCACTATTTATCCAGATGATAATTATAGTATAGCTTATTTCAGCTGGCTTCATTTTTTATCTCTTGTTTTGTTTGTATATAGTAAAAGGTTTTCTTTTTTTTGTAAGAAAAATTACTTTGAAAACCAAAAAATGTATGCATTTTGTAGTGTTATTCAATTTTCTTTCATTTGATCTCATTTTAAAATGTTATTATCGCAGTTCGAGATATATTTAGGCAGCTTGAGAAACAAGCTTTATCTATTTTATTAATTACCCAATTATTGGGATGTGAACGTGCGAACGAATGGGGGAAACCGGCTCGTCACAAAACTCAAGCTCATATTCGCGGCACTTTTCATTCTATCCCAATAGATGGCGCTTTAGGTCTCAAATTAATCGTTTTTTATAAGGAGAAAATGGATTGGTCCTATGCTATTTGCACGAATCAAAAAATCCTCTTGTACCCAAATTCATTTATTGTCGGTGGAATATGTATTATGTTCATTATTTATTTTTATTAAAGCGGTTTCAAGCAGATGGTTTTTGGGTCCACTATTTTGGTTGTCTCGATTTCATTTAGACTCCATGCGGTTTGACCATTACATTTGAAGTTGTGCACGGCCTTGGTGCTTTGATTGTAGCAACCAATGTATAGCGAGTGATTATACTGTATAGTACATGTACTACCAGTGTACATGTACATGTATAACAAGTTTGCAGAATTTCTGTACGTATACGATAACATTTCATAATTTCTGCGTTTATTACGATTCGATGATACCATTCTGGTACATACCGAGTAATAAATACATGTATCATAATACTGTATGTTATGAATTTGTATCAATGTTGGAGGCTATAGCATGGAACTTATTAAACCTGATTACATTTTAGATTGAAGAACATGTAAACCAAGTTATGTATCAAATCTAATTCTTAACCCTGAATTTGTTTAGGCTTAAAACTTGTATGGTAATGGACGGGTTGCGTCAACTTGAATTGGTTCAATCGGCTGTTAAAGCTAGTGGTAATCATTGGATAACTCAGTAATCGCCAGCCTTTATCTTAATCTGCCTAATGCAGGATTTCTCTTGCATGCTAATTGCCTATTTGACATTTTGGTGTTGCCCTTCTGATGTACATGTAATGTATATTTATATTTCATAGTAATCTATGATTGATCAAAAGGAAACGAATAAAATAATTAAAAACCTCCACCATCACGCTTTTCATTTTACATGTACATGTATGTCAGACGTTGAATACATTTGCAACGTTGGAATTTTACTTTTCAAACATCACCAAATGATGCGTATTCCTACACACATTTTTAAATCTGATCCAGACATCCGTTAGTAAAATCAACACCTAAAACAGGGTTTAACCATGCAGCAATAATTACAATATAAGGACAATTAAGAGCGGATAAAACTATTTTTATCTTCAATTTCCTTCGTGCGAATTTGACGCAAGCTTTTATTTTAATTGGTTCATAGTGGTATTTATCATAAGAAATACGATTATGATCGTGTACGATATTTTTTTTACAACAACCTTCTTGGCTACGTAAAAAATACACACAGGGGGCGTCCAAAAAGTTTTTTTTCATTATACATGTACATGTATGTAATTTGGATAGGAAGGTGAGGTCCATTCGAATTGCCTCCTGGGTCCTCTGATCCTATCACCACTCGAATATTTTTTTTAGGATCACCCCAATTAAGTCTATCGGAATCGTCCTAGAACAATCGATGCACTATAGAGGAAATCATCTCTGCATGTAATAACATACAGGGCATGTGCCAGTTACATGTACATGTACTGTATGTTACATCAAGAATTTCTAACGATTTCGTATTCAACGTCTACACGAGTGACGCGAAGGTCAAGGTCGTCCAGTTGAGCATATTGTGATTAGAGCTACAGTGTTGGAGCGTTTACTACAATAAAAACATGTAAATACATTTTTTCATAAGGAAATCGACTTTTGGGACACCCTTTTCCCAATATGGCGGCCGGGATGAATGGTTCAACGTGATTTTCGAAGTCTTCTCATTTTGTATTTGCAAACAAGAGATGGATGAATTTTCAAAAAATAAAAAATATATTTAAAGAACAATGAAGAGAAGGAAACCAGCGGATAAAGCATCGAACACGGTGAGTAAAGGATTTACATGCACTGTGCATTATTTCAACCAAAGCAACGACAATTTGCAAAGTTAAGTAAAAAACGCGAGAATAAATATTAAAACTTAAAAACCGAAAGATGAATAAGGTCGAATTTAAAATAAAACAATAGAGTTTGTAACCACTATGGAACTGAGCATGCGTTGACATGACGCGCCACTAAGTGGCCAAAATATTAACTAAACTGGGGGGGGGGGGGAATCGGACGTGGAAAGCCCCAGAATGGCACATGGGTGCCCACTGGCTAATTATATAGCCCTCCGTTTGAAAGGAGTAAA
>JAQGBX010000708.1:0-31499 GCA_034698745.1 Megaphyllum sjaelandicum | reverse complement strand
TGTTAGACCAGTAAAAATTTTTGCAATTACACTTTATGGAGGTTTTTTGATTTTATACATGGGTCCCTATGGCGGGATCAGCATATTTTTTGATTTTAGAGAGGATTTGATTTTACACGGGTTGATTTTAGACAGGTTCTACTGTAATAATATAAAGGCAAAAAAAAACCTATACTTGAAATTACCGAATATCTCCGGCAAAAAAAAAAAAAAGCAAATCTGCGAAAAATCGCAGTTGGTGAATGGAGGTGACCATCTTGTCTCTTTGAACGGACGGCGGCTTAATAAAGAGAATCGAGTTGGTTGTTGAAAAAGGCCCCGAAACCCATAAAACCCGGCCTTCATTCGCCCCGCTAATTAATAGGCGCCGGTGCATGCGAGTGGTTTTCGCAGTTGCGCACATTTGCGCAGATCTGCTCGCAACACCTACGCGCGTGGACTGATCCGGCATCGGGCGCGCCAAGTGGCTGGCAAAAGAGGATTCTGCGAGAAGACGCCAAAGGTGCAGGCAGTTGGGCACGCGGGTTAAGGGTGCGGATCAGGTGTGCGAATCGTCGTGGGAAATTCCCCTTCAAAGGTGCATGGACGAAAGTGCGAACCCTCGCAATAACGGACCCACGTAACATACAGACGCTGCTGCTGCTGCAGACCGGAAACAGTTGCCTTAAGTTACACCAATAGCAGTCACACCGAGCATCTAGCATCCTTTTTTTCCCCGCAGTTTTGCTTTTTTTTTGTATTTTTTCGTTCAACTAGCATCGTTCGGATGATGTGGAGAACCTCGGATTGACTGCGAATCTTGGCAGAAACAACAGAAAAGCGCCACCTGTTTTTTCGACTCAGTTTTGACTTGAAACGCATACGTTTTTTTATTTTTTTTCCTGGAGAAAGAAAAAAAAATATACAAATTCTTTTTCTATATGTTACCGATGTACACCATGACTTGCCTGTTCATATCATTTTTGCATTGTTTTCCATCCACCAGACGTTCTTCCATTTTGCATCACGTGTAACAATTTTGTAACATTCCGATGGTTTGTACTTTTGCGTTTTTTCCGAGCGGCTTGCCCATTTTGTAACTGTCCTTCCCCGTCATTTTTTTTTTCATTTTTTGGAGTTTTTTTTTTTTCCATGGACTGAGATCATTAAATGTTGCTGATTTAATGGAAGACGATGTGGTCCCAATCATGAGCGCTAGATGAATGTGTGTCCAAAAAACCCCTGCACTCACTGTTCAATGCACTGCACTCCTAGAGTAGGATAACATGCATTTCATCCGAAAGAAAAGGCAACACGAAACATGTTCAACTTTCCATGTTCAACATGAATGCTCCGAGCCTGAATGAGAAAAAGTGAAGCTTCTCATCTCTTAACAGCAATAAAAGAATGAACAGGGTGAAAGCCGAGAGGAAACCTATGAGAATGGACAGCCGTAAGTAGAAAAAAAGCACCTCTTAATCTCCCGTGATTCTTGAATGTGTAACCTGCCCCCTTGTGTTCGATGTGACATGTGTGCGTGACGAACGTGTTCCATTAGTGAGCAGAAATGTTCATTAGCCGGTTTTGACAGCCGTGGAGATGTCGGGAGAACGTGCATCACTCAGTTGCCTCTCATCCATTAAAGACATCCTCCGAGATCGAGATATCAAACAGAAAAGGAAAAAAAAAGTTTGAAGAGAACGGAACAGAACAAATTTTCATTGGCACTGCAGTGCGTCTGCATACACTGGAACAACGTGTGTTTAGCAGTTCACAATTTCCTCTACTGTGCATTGGATGTAACAAGGTTTAGGAAAACAACTGTTCTGCAATTGCATTTAATCGTTTAAATGCATTACAAATTTGTCACATTGGATGTAACAAACCTCGGTTGAAATTCTTGGAAAATTATTGAGGAATGTTTAGGAAACAATTGTTCTCCAATTGCATTTAATCGTTTAAATGCATTACAAATTTGTTACATTGGATGTAACAAACCTCGGTTGAAATTCTTGGAAAATTATTGAGGAATGTTTAGGAACAAGTGTTCTGGAATTGCATTTAATCGTTTAAATGCATTACAAATTTGTTACAATGAATGTAGAACCTCGCATTTGAATCATTCTACAATTATTGAGGAACGTTGAAGAATTAAACAATTGTTCTGCAGTTGAATTTAGTCGTTTAAATGCAATAGAAATTTGTTACATTGGATGTAACAAACCTCAAGTAAATTGTTCTGCAATTGCATTCAATCATTTAAATGTATTAGAAATTTGTTAATAGATGTAACAATCCTCAGTTAAATTCTTCGACAATTGTTAAGGAACGTTTAAGAAACAACTGTTCTACAATTGCATTTAATCATTTAGATATTTGTTACATTGGATGTAACAAACCTCAGCTAAATTCTTTGACAATTATTATTTTTTACATAGGATGTAACCAGTCTCAGATTCTTCGACAATTATTAAGGAACGTTTAAGAAACAATTGTTCTGCAATTGCATTTAATCTTGCATTGATTCAATAATTCATTTACTCATTCCTTATTAAGCCTACGTGTATATCGGATGTAACCAATCTCAGTTAATTTCTTCGCCAGTCATTTTGCAACGTTTGGAACGTTTACGTTTTCTATTGCATTTAGTTTTGTATAAAATCATTGAAACATTCCCCATGAAGATATTAGCCCTGTCTGGTACCTTACAAAGTATTGACTTTTGCGCTGTAACAGCATGCATCGACCAGCTGTGGTTTCACAGTATTATTGTTAGCATAAAACAACGTTTATGGATCATATTAAAAATAGTATAATCAAGAAGTTTGTTCCTCATTGGGTTGCCAACAAATTAATGAAGATGTCCCTGTCCTTGCCGTGTAATATCCCTAACCAAAATTTTAGGCTAGTCGTTAGTTGAGGGAAAATGCAACAACATCTAAGAATCAACAGTTTATAAACGTTTTAGAGTCAAACAATTGTTTTATTTTTTTTCTTAAAAAATTGTAAATTACATGGTGAAATTTCATTAACGAACTTCAAATTCACTGCCCGAAAAATGGCGCAATAATTAATGAATTTTAGCGATCTATAAATATTTCAAATTATAGTACGAATGATTTGAAACATCTACGATGTTTTAACAGTTTTCAATGTTATACTTAAACAAATTGTTTTTTGTTGTTGTTTTTTTTTCAAAAAAATCAATGCCAAATTGAATATTAAAATTGCATAAACGAACTGAAAATAATCGCTCAATTCCCCAAAATCCTCACAATAAATGATAGACTTTAGCAGTCCTTACATGTAAATACCGCAGATTATGGTACTAAATATATCAAACATTTTCGAATCGACTTTAGTCAGAAAATCTTGATATCAATTTAACAGATGCCTTTTTCCACGGTAATCACCAGAAGTACTGTAAAAAATTAACACCTCAAAATACAACAGTTTTTCAATAATGTAGTAGCCTGTAATTAAACAAACGTATTTTTTCCCCAAAAAATTCAATAACAGATTGCATAAAAGAACTGAAAATTATCGTTAAATTTCCAAAAAATATCACTATAAAATATAAATGATGCATTTTAGCGGTCTTAAAGTACTTATGGTACGAATGATGTTAAACATTTACGAATCGAGTTTTAGTCAGAAATAAATTTGATATCAGTTTAACAAATGGCTTTTACAACGGTAATTATCAGAAATAATGGGGGAAAAGACACCCAAAAAAAGCAAAAGTTTTTTAATGTTATAATTAAACAAATGTTTTTTTTCTCGAAAAATGTAATGCCAAATTGCATGTTAAAATTGCATAAACCAACAGAAAGTAATCGTTCAATTTCCCCAGAACATCACAATAAATGATGCATTTTAGTGATCTTTAAATCCTTCAAATTGTGGTACGAATGATGCGAATAGAGTTTTAGTCAGAATATAATCTTGATATCATCTTTTTCAAAGTTAATTACCATAAGTAATGGAAAAAATAAAACCTCAAAAATCAACAGTTTTTTAATGTTATAATTAAACAAACAGTTTTTTTTTCTCGAAAAATGCAATGCCAAATTGCATGTTAAAATTGCATAAACGAACAGAAAATAATCGTTCAATTCCCCCAAAACATCACAATAGACGATGGATTTTAGCGGTCTCTAAGTAACTGTACTTCAAATTAATGTAGGAATGCAACATTTACGAATCGAGCTTCAATCAGAAAATAATCTTGATATAAGATTATCAGTTTAACAGAAGCTTTTTCGTTCGGTAATTACCAAAAGTAACGTGCAAAAGTGCGACTGCAGGCATCCAGAAAAAGCAATGCGAACTTTGAAATTTAATAAAAAAAGGTCTTAAAGAAGATTTTCATTAACGCAAACGACATAACAGAAAACCTTTCGAGCAAGGGCCATAAAAGAATGATGGGTCTGGCACAGTTTGCACACAAATTCGACTAAAAAATAAGCAGCTTTCAACAAAAAAAAAGAAAAACGCAGCCATCTGCTGACAATTTGCAATAGCGTCACAAGTTCAGCTTTACTCCTTTTCTTTTGACATGCACTGCACTTTCAACCATAATTGTCAGAGAATAAGTTTAATAAGAGGGGCACGCTCTGGAGAATTGCTGCAAGGCGCTTCTGCGCCTGCGCCGTTGGATCCAATTTTTGCGAGGTCTTAATTGGGATTTCTACTGCGCTCTGCACAAAACCCAATTAGAAATTAACTTCCATAAATAGAAACCGTTTGCTAATTAATACTTCTAAATCATCGTCGAATTGTTGGTGTCAATTAGGCACCTTTCCGGCACGGGTAGAAAAACAGAAATTTAAGAGAAAAAAAAAACGTGCGAGGGTAACAGATTTCGTTAAGACGTCACTGCTTTCATGTTGACAAAAAAAAACGACATACGTCTAGGAAATAATGACGTCTTCAAGTTGAGGTGACGTCAAAGAGTATATAGACTGCTTTGACCTTTCCAAGAGTATGCTTGATATTTGTAAAATTAATAATAGGTGACACGAAGAAGTGTCTTGCCGGTTTTAATTACACCATGCAAGCAAGATGAAGTTAATTGTCAATGAAAATGATAACATCCTTGAGCTGCAAATGTAATTAAGAAGTCCTGCAGACATTTGAAAATAAATAACTTCGCATCCCCGCTTCAAAAGAGACCAAACTCAAAGGATAAGAACGTTTAAAGTCAAGCAAAATGAGCTCTATATTCAGTAAAAACGACATATCTGGTTAACGGTTTTTCAGCTATATGACAGTATATTATATAATTATACCTTGTATTAAAACTTGCTGTTTTGCATCCCTTCTTCAAAAAAGACCCAATTCAAAGATCAAGCAAAATGAGCTCTATATTCAGGAAAAACGACATAACTGGTTAACGGTTTTTCAGCTACATGTATGTGTATGACAGTATATTATACCTTGTATTAAAACTTGCTGTTTTGCATACCCACTTCAAAAGTGACCCAACTCAAAAGGTCAATTCGGTTTAAAGTAAAGAGAAATTAGCTTCATATTCTGTAAAAACGACATATCTGAGGCTAAAATAGTTTCGGATAAATGACAGAAATATAACTTCCCGAGTGGAAAAATAATAGACTGCCAATCATGCCTTATATGGTTTCAAATTGAAATTGTCCAAATGTGGATTAATCACATCATTTGTCCTTATTGCCCACACATATGGACCAAAAACGTCCATAGATGCACTTACTTGATATAGCTAAATATGGTTCTATACAGTATTTGAAATTATCTGGACCCACCAGAGCAGATCTGAAAATTTCTGGATAAATCTGGATATTTTTTTATTGATATGACCATATCCGAGTTAATCAGCCAATTTTTTGTACGGTCGTATTTAGTACATTCCATTTATGGTAATGACATGTCTATGTTTATTTTTGCCATGCATTAAAAGATCCTTTACTTCAAAATGAAAAATGCTTTTGAAGAAAAAAAAAAGCTTTTGAAGCGGGTATGCGATTTCTTGTTAACCCATTAATTAAATTTATCATGCCATATTACTAAGTTGAGCCTCCTTCTCAGTTTGGAGCAGGAGGCATTCATTGCAAAACACAGAAGTATTCAGCTATTACAAATTGCATGTACCTGATGCGCAAGTCGATAATTATTAAAAGATTGGGTCGAAGACAGAACAGCGCTCGAGAGAGTGAATCTACTTTAAGAGGATCAACCAGCTGTCCGTTCTCTATGGGAATTACAGCGAAAATAGTTTTATAGGCATAAGATGGAATATGTTCAATAGAAATGTTTTTCTACAGTCAGTGATGGTAAACAGCTGGGTTTTCAACTTGGATTAAGAAACAGTAAGACTTTAGCAGGATTTTATAGTTTTATATATCCCAAGCCTTCATTTTAAAATTATTTTACAGCAATTTTCACCCGATTTTGCACGTATTGATCCATAGATAGATCTTTTTAAATTTCAGTGATTTTTCTAAAATTTAACATTAATGCTTGGCAAATTCATTAATTCAATAAAAATTAATAAAATATTTAATAAATTCAATAAAATGCATTGTATTTTACTGAAAATATTCTTAAGCCTTCATTTTAAAATTAATTAAAACTCCATTATTACCCAATGTCGCACGTTTTGATCCCTAGATGGCGCTTTTTAAATTTAAGTTAGTTTTTTTTTTTAAATTTAACATTACTGCTTGGCAAATTCATATTTTCAAGAGAAATACCTTCGTTATCTATAGAAAAAATACATCGTATTTTATTGAAAATATTACTAAGTCTTCATTTTAAAATTAATTAAAAATTTCATTTTTACTCGATATTGTACGTATTGATCACTAGATGGCTCTGTTTAAATTTCAGTTCATTTTTTTTAATTTAACATTAATGCTTAGTAAATTCATTAATGTGAAATTCATATTTTCAATTGATATACCTTCGATATCTACAGAAAATTTAAACTCATAGTATTTATTGAAAATATTCATTCCTAAGCCTTCATTTTAAATTTAATTAAAAATTTCATTTTTACCCGATACTGCACGCATTGATTCTTAGATGGCACTTTTTAAATTTCAGTGAATTTTTTTAAAAAAATTAACATTATTGCTTGGTAATTCATTAATGTGAAATTTACATTTTCAATTGATTTGCCTTCGTTATCTATAGACAAAATGTATTGTATTGTGTTGAAAATATTTCATTTTATGCCTAAAACTATCTTTAAAAAATTCCCTTACTGGTAGATCCTCTTAGCGCACTTGAAACACTCCAAACAGACAGTCTAAACAGTTTAAGAAGTATCAATTTTCAAAATCGAAAGAATAAAGAAAATGTGTTTGATGATCTATGGCACACGTACTGGACAAGGACGACTACGAATTCTGCAATTTCCACATATAGTAGCTGTCCTGGTGCTCGATTTATTAGTCTACTGTATATAGAGGGTTCACATATCGCATCATATCGATTTTGAGTTTTCTAGAAAATCTTATCATCAAATGCTCTAAATCAGCCTTACTCGCATTTCTATAACACCATTGGTTAAAAAATGCCAACTGACAATGATAAAATGATTTTGTTATAACAATTGCATATATTTACAAATCTATCTTCTTCTTTCTCCCTCTTCTTTGAAAGAGAATTTCTTTATTAATAATCGGAATTAACTTATGGAAGCCTATGCAAATCTGGTATATTGTGTATAGTGTATTGTATGCATGCGCAGTACTGGATTTACATAGGGTCTCTCTTTCTCACCCTCTCTCAGACTGCTCTCTCCATAAGAGACAAATGGACGATGTTAGAAGTACACAAAAGACAGCTTTACGAATGGCACTTTTGGCAGTAACGTATGGGAAAGAAATGCAATAATTGGATTAAAACCAACGATAATCTTCAATGATTTTTTAAAAACCAATTAGCTTGTAGATTTTGCACACGTGACTTCACGAGTGCCAAAAGTGCCATTCGTAAAGCATTTGTCCGAGTACCCCTAACGTTAGCAATATGTTTGTGCCATTTTTCAATTAATTTCATCGGTTCTTTATTCATTATGGAAACTTAAATAAATGTATTTAAATTATTACGCACATAATTAATTTCCCTCAACTTTTGACAGCAAAAACCTCCCGTCAATAATTGGTGCCATGATAGCCAGCATACAAAGAAACAGAATCAGTTTTTTATTTAACATTATTTGTCATATTTGCTTTTATACCATCGTGCAATATTAAATAACTAAATTTCATCAGTGGATCCATCGCTAATGTTATAATTTCTAGTTTGGCATTAAACATCAGACGTTTATGGTAGTGGTGTGAATAAAAAGTTCAATTGACTTGCTCTGGGTGTTTTGTCGTGGTATCATTTTACTTTATATTGATTTTTTTACGAAATGACGTATGCAACAAGCTAACGATTTCTAATAATGCAGAAAAAATGTGAATGACAAACTCGAGTCACAATATTAATTTTATATTAATAGTTTAATAATTGATAAGTTGAGTTCTTGAGCTTTATAACATATTATTGGATTACATTAATGTTAATACATGTAGGCTCTTGACTTCTTTGTAAAATTTCAACAGGTAAAGCACTTATGTCAAAAATTCTCAATATTTTTTAACCGATGTTCTTCGGGGTACAAATTTTAAACAATTAATACGCCGCATTTAAAAAATCTAGTTGGGAAATAATAAAAATTACACAACTTCCTATTTCGACGTATTTTCTAAGTACTTAAAATGAAAATTGAACAAGATAAAAGTACTAAGAAAAAAATTATATGACTTGAAGTATATTTACTGCGAAAGTGAACATGCAATTTTCCAATTTGAGGTTGGCCTAAAAATAATTATTTGGTAAGCATCGATGATTTTCTTCAGTATAAAAAAAAACACAGATTCAACAATTTTTTTCCATGTAGGCCTATTATAAAACCAATTCAAACTGATTGAAAAAACACTTTGAACAACAGTTCAAACAGTAGAGAAAATCGTAGACCGCAATGCAGTGAGTGCAAAAATGTTAATTAAACAAAAGCCTTAGATTGATTTCATACCGATTGATGCATATAAAAGCACGACATTTCATCGATTTAGAAAATATGTATTCAAAATTGCTTCAAAGAGCAATGACCAAGTCATGCATCGGCACTGACCTGCGCCATAATTCCAAAAAGAGCATCGCCTAATCTCATTGTTCAATTAAAAATTCCGGTCACAATCTTTCTGGACAATAGTCTATCCAAATTCTAAATCCCCGAAGTTAATCATTTTCACAGTATATGGCACATTCAAATAAATGGATAGCTTATTTGCATTTTCATTGGATCAATAATGCGGAAGAGTCATTGAAGCGTACAACGAATTAAGTATTATAGGATTATTAACAAAATACAAAAACTGTAGCTAATTAAACCCTTAAGTAGAATTTTTTGAAAAATAAGAAATGGAAGACATTGGGGATTTGACAATTTAAGGCTGACACCACAGACAGAAACTAAAATTGCAATTCCCATTCAAGTGCCACACTTTCTAGTGCATTTATGTCAACAAATGGCAAATATCTGATCACAGTATAATGCATACTTTCTCATTTTCCATACAGGATCAAATTTAATGTGTAAATTTACACACTCCGTAAAACGTCTGGTTAAAGAAGTGGCCGATGACACGATTACAGGCAAGATTGCATTAAATTATACTATATTTACTCCAATTTTGTGAGCTGCCAATGTTTTGCACAATTGGGTTTGATTAGAAGCATCTCATCCGCAATTTTTGGAAAATCTTGCAGCTGTTTTTGGACTTGCTATATCAAAACACTTGACAGTATGACATGAGTTCCAAACGATGGGAATCAAAATCCTGAAATATACATGTACATGCATTATAAATAACTTCTTGGTAATGGACCAAAAGGATCTAGTAAAGATTAAACCAGAACAATACGTTGGCATCGAATTTATATATTAAGAAATCTTGAATTTGTAAAATGCCATGAACCACAAACTTTAAAAACCTTGGATGAAAATTGTGCAAAGTGTGTCATTGCTTAAACTCCAATACTGCAAAGTGTGAAATGTTCTAAGCTTTTCTTGATAACAATAACAGGGTGGCCACAAAATTTTCATTTTCAATTTCCCTGACTTAAATCCAAAATTCCCTGACCAAAACTTACTCATTAATGCATATCAATTTTTTTGTCATAATGAAAAATAAAATAACAAATGCAATGAGAAGCTTGGCAAAACACTAGATTTTGTTACGAGTCTAGCTGAAAAGGATTGAGGATGGAGCTGCTAGCAGACTGAGTGCATGGAGGCTTTTATTTTGCTTTTATTTGAGAAAATTTCCCTGACATTTCCATGACTTCCCTGACCACTTTTATTGTCCCTGACTTCCCTGACCTGTGGCCACCCTGTAAGTTTTCAAGCAATGCCTGCAGTCGACGCGACGTTCAGGTGAATTTTGCCATTTTGAATAGGTACAAAATATTTGGCCACAAAAAAATGGTCACTCAAAGCGAGATCCATCAAATTTAGTACAAAAAAAATCAGCTTTTGGAGTCCTCCTCAGGCTCCTCTTGTGGCGCGCATTGGCTTATTAAGCTTGGCACAGGCCAACAAAACGCTGTTCGCAACAAAGTTTATTGAAAATGTTGCAAAAAAAATTGGGGAAACATTTTATCGCAACATTTTGTTGCGAAACAGTGTTTCATGGTATGTTGGTCTGTACTACATGTAGGCATTATACAGTATTAAACGTACAGTAACAGTTGACTGAAAAACTCTGGAGAGCCATGAAGTTTACCGGTGAAGGATGTGCTGAGAAGTTCGCCATTTCTTTCCTCAACCCTTCTCATTTACCCGGGCTTGGGACCGGCGACAAACAAGAAGGACGGGATAGTAATGAATTGCGGGAAACCATGAAAGACATAGCGAATGATTCTCGCTCAACCACCTTGCTCAGTGATCCAAAGATTTTCAGACAGCATAGGAAATCTTGGAGGAAGTTGACATACAGTTAGTACATGTATGAGGTTTCCGAGGGTCGGTCACGACTGAACGGATACAGTAATAATAATAACTCTGTTGACTCTGTGCTCTAAAACGCTCGACACACTAACCCGCCTCATACAGGGAGTAAAAACAAACTCTGGGCATTAATTCTTAAAATATCTTGTCACAGTTACAGAAATTATGGTCGAGATCAGAAACGTACAGATATAAGAAAGGATTGCAGAATTGGCATTTGTACAAACGTTCTGACAACCACTTAAGTTAATAGATCTTGGGATGAAGCAATGTTGGACATGAGGACATAACCCGTACGTCGAGACGTACAGGCCCTTCAAATTGGAAAAATCGAAAATCTATTAATCTAATGGATGCAAGACTCGCATATAACAAACGACAATGTTTACCCGATAGCTAGAAAAAGGAAACTTGCGTCCAGCGGCCGAATTTTTTACTTATGTAACGCTCGCGTTCATTGGTGGAATTCTTTATTCATTGCGTTAATTGGATTAAGTTTTTTTATTCAATCAATAAACGCCACGCAACTCGTGAAAACAATCACGTTGCAAAAGTCGACAATTCTGCCCCTGGAGCATAAAGCAAACCAGTTGTGGACACGCCCAGCTTTACATGTAATCAAATGTGTAGCACTTTGAAACGCTCAATTGAGAGAATGACTAAGCGTTGATATTTACTAAAAATGTTCAAAATTTATGGTAAAAAAAAAGTAGGACCCAAAGCACATGGCTATCACCATATAGTCGCGTATCAATATTTGCAAATTCAAGGTGATGCATGATTCATGATATAAATCCCTTGAGCAGACGAGACTGTGAAGCAGTTGTAATACAGTACATCGCCTTGACCCGATCGGTGGATTTCATTACATAACGTGGCACTACATGTCCATAAAATCATTCAAAGTGATGTTTTACTCAAATGTGTCTCCAACTCTGCGTTGACTCATCCACTCGTAATAAATGCAGATACCGGTTATGGAGAAATCTGCGCGAAGAAACATTGGCGTAACAGCCCATCAACCTTATTTCCACATCATTTCGTCCTTGAATTGGAGAAGCAGAAGGGCTACACCTAGCAAGTTGGAAATGAATCTTCAATCGAAATTGCAAGGGTTTAGCGCTCTTGAGTGGCCCACGCCTACTTGCAGGGCCAATAGAGGTGAAACCATTGAGCCCTGGATAAAATTAAGGTGTTTATGTACCAGAAACCTTGAACTAAGCGCGTGCGGCCAACAGGCTTTCCACGGAGGACTTCCATACAAGGAAAATGCAGCAGAACTGCTGAAAAACCGTCTACAGTCCTCCATACTTGCATTCGTTCAATTTCGCTGCATGGCCTACCTAAACCACCTCAAAACGAATCGCCGACAGGCCAGTTTTATGATTTCCAGCAAAATGAACCATTTCAGCCAGGTTCAGTTCGGTTGCGATCAAATAGCCAGCGACATTCATCAAAAAATATCACAGGTGACAAACTCGACAAAACTGGGATCAGCTACAGGTATTGGAACAAAAACAGACTACGTGTGGGCTTAAGACGCGTCACGCAGAAAAAGAAACCAGCGTTCTGCTATCTGAGTGGTTGCCAAGAGTATTACGATCTCAAGGCAGTGTACCTAATCCAACATGCTGGAATAAAGCTAAACTTACTGTTCCCTGTGTAAAAAATAAACTTGCGCCTAAAGGTCTACACCCATTAGGTGTGGTTTAAAAAAAATACTGAAGGTTGGCTAAAATAAGCAGTGAAAGTTTTCCCCATAACGAGCAAAGATATGTGCAACGTGTAGAGATAAGATTTTGGGACAGTATTGCACCAATTGAACTTTCGTGTCAAAATGATGAAAGTGAAACCACTCGTTCTGCAACTTGAAACAAGTGATGTCATATTTCACCCATAGATTTAATTAACGTGAATCTGTACATGAAATACGTCGAAAACTATGAATAATTTCAATTGGAATGTATGCCTAAACGTAAACTAATTAGTTTCAATCACTGCCAGGGTTCCCCCGGAGTTGTCATTTTCAACTTCCCTGACTTTTCCAGGTTTTAAAACAAATTTCTTTGAGCAACGACAGACCTGGCATATGCAAATGTTATCCACGCTTTTGCAAAATCTACACAGGACGACTTTAAACATGTTGCAATATTTACTGATGGCAATTCTTTGAAAATTTTACACTTGTGTATTCCTAAAATGTAGTCAGTTTTACCAATTTTAATCTGAAAAGGCTGGCAACTTTGAAATTTCTCCTCAGAATCTGTTTACAATTTGAAATTTCTCCTCGAAAGGTGTTGAAAATGTTACAACTATGCTTGAAAACAGTTGAAAATTGTGTACATTGGTGTTGGAAAAGTTTGAAAATCTTTCAAATTTGTATTACGAGAAGTTTGCGCATTTTGCGAATTTCTCCTCGAAAACTGTTGAGAATTTTGTAAATATGTTTACGGAAAAAGTTCAAAATTTTACAAGTTGAACTTCGAAAATGTTTTTTAAAAAAAGTTGCAAATATGTTCTCGTTAAATGTTTAAAATGTGGCAAACTTGTCCTCGGAAATGGTCGACAATTTTCAAATTTCCCTGACTTTTTAAAAATAAGTCACTTTTCCTTGACTATTCCAGAAATTTTCAAGTTCCCTGACTAGTCCAGGTTTTCCAGGTCAGCATAAAACGAGGCGAAAAGTCTTGTGGAAAAAAAAAATTCATTGAAACAATGAATTTATTTGTTTTGGGGTGGAATAAATTGTTCCACCTTCATTGTTTCTAAATTTCAAGCCATTAGAATACGTCTTACATTTACTTTCATGTCACAATGAGAGATTTTGGAACAAAAATAAGGAAACGACCACTTGTGGCTAATTGACATTTTCGCAATGCAGAAATTTCATTAAAACGTACTTGTGAAATTGTCAATCAATGATAAATGAAGTAGATTTGTTTCCGCTTAAAATTTTACTAAACTCATTTCGCTGAACTATTTCTATCCCTGCAGCTTTCAACTGTGACCAGCATTTATTTATTAAGCCAGCTATAGTGTCACCAGTGCCGCAGGGTGCCTCATTTTTAATGGAATCGCAGAGAGCGTTACAATGCTGTATATTGAAGTAAAAACTGATGCCTGAGGCTATGAATCTTTTTAGATTACACGTCTACGGTATTGATTTCCGAGCTTTTAAAAGCCTTCACGAGTAAAAACCAGACAACAGTGAAATATAGCACACCCGAGATTTCCAATATCGAACTATTTGGTCTTCGCGCACCAGGCCATTTATTAGTTTGAGTGCCATAAATAAATGAACCGTAGAAGTATGAATCTACAGGTACAGGCTCAGCTGAATTAAATAAAAACGAGACAATACCAGCTGCTTATTTAACAGGGTTCCCCCAGTAATTTCAAATTCAACTTTCCTGACTTTTCCCGGTTTTTAAACACATTTCCCTGATCAATGACCATGTCAAAATTTGCATGCCAATGTTATCCACGATTTTGCAAAAGCTACACCGGAAAATATTCAATATTTTTTTTCAAAATTTACTAGTGACAATTGTGAAACTTTTTCGAATTTAACACCGGAAAATTGTGTTTGGAATTTTTCAAAATTAACACAGGAAAATTACGTTTTGAAACTTTCAAAACAAAAGTAGCATGACAAAAGTAGCATGATGAGTAAAGTTTGAAAATTGTACAAATTTGTATCGATACATGTAGATAGTTTTTCAAATTTATCTTCGGATTGTTTTGCAAATTTTGCAAATTTGTCCTCGGAAACCTTTACAATTTTAAAATTTTTTCAAAGGAAACCGTTAAAAGTTTGCAAATTTGTTATTTGAAACTGTTAAAAGTTTGCAAATTTGTTATTAGAAACTGTTAAAATTGTGCTTATTTATCCTTGGAATAGGTTAATATTTGTAAATATGCCCTAGCCCCGTAAAGCATTAATTTTGAATTGTAAAATGATTAAAACATTGAATTTCCCTGACTTTTTCAAAATAAGGAATTCTTCCCTGACATTTCCAAGTTTTCCATGTATTGTCAGGGGTACCCTGTTTAACCAAAAAATGTGTTAAAAGCTGCTGCTAGATGGCTCTGTGTTTCAAATAATCACCCAATCCTTCATGATATTTGTAATGGCTTCAACTTTGGCAGTGGCTATAGCAGTCAATCAGCCAATCTGGGCATCATTTTTATTGTGTTTTCATATCCAGCAATAAATATCTAATAAGAAAATTAATACAAGGTCGTAGGAAGAGCAAACGCGAATCTCTGCACTTTTGCATTCGTTTAATTGATCTTGCTAGCAGGATGCTTGACGTTATTAGAGGGGCAGAAGTACAACCAGCCTATCATCAATCCGATAAAAGCAAAGCACGAAATGAATGCAGAGGTTGAGTTTCCCCATCGCCGCCACACTATTTTGCGTACCTGTCGAGTTTCCTTTTTTTTTAACGTGGTGTTTGAAGCTCCTTTTCCACGGTCCTGCAAACACTTTAATTACAACTTCCGTTGCACCATCAACAACAGGTTTACAAACTCGCGAATGCATGCTTGGCAGCCTCTGCTCAAAGATTACGACTATCAGTCCCAGCAGCTCTCTGCCATTCTGTAAACGTAAGGCTTGATAGTCAACTTAAAAATCCGAGACACGAAATGAAAACGAAAGAAATGATTACAAACACAAAACTACTTTTTTGCGGCTTTACATAATTCATCGCGGTGCAAATTAAGTTGAATAGCTAATAAAACAGCTAGCGCAGGGAACGGTGCGATGAGCATGTATGAAAGAGATACAGTACATGCACTTTGCTGATACAACTGCACAATCGGACATTTTTAGCTGCCAGCAGAAGCATTTTGCATAATGTTGTTCTGAAAATATAGTAAATTGCACTGCCAAGACACTAATGATACAATTACCTCGTTCCGTTCTTTTTATATTGTTGAACATTACATTTAGCTCAAGGGAACAACTTCGGCATCTTCAGCTTGAGAGCTAGAGTAGCAGTACGTCATATGTAAACTAAGCCCCGTATATTTTCAGTTACGAACGAAATTCCTTCATTTAAAGTCTAACAAGGCATTACATGTAATGTGTAAAATAAGAAAATTATGTATTCCATCAAATTTCAAGTCACGGATTGCACCAACTAAACATGACCCTGTAAGACCATGTTTCTTGACAATCGATGCATGCAGTGGTAACGCTTGACCAATAAGCGATTGTCCTTAAATTGTTGTTAAGCTTTGGACAAAAACATCCGCCAGGCTTTTAAAAATGCAAAGCTTCGGGTCAAAAAAGAAAGTCCCGTTAGTGCCATTGAAATGCCCAATGTTTGCAATCTTTGCAATGGCCATGGTTGCATGACCAGTACAAAGTTACTATAGGTAGGGTAAAGGTGAAAATAAAGAAAATTGCGCACCTCGCAATATTAAAATTAGTATTTAAGGTGGTTCCCAAGCTGCACACCCACAATTTAAAAAATTTTATACAGGCAATTCCATACAAATTGCTGAAAATTGACTCAAAATCTTGGTTTTCTTAACAATCTTCAGCAAGACAGGTTATGGCCCACCAGACTATAACGTCAGCTTATGAACAATTAATGAAACATTATTACAGCAGTGAAAGCAAACAGAAACTGGTGCAATTTTGAAGCTCCCAAGACCTTCATGTTGGTTAGTGGCAATTTCACAGCATGAAATTTGCTCGCCACAAACAAACCGGAACTCTTGCTAAACGGTGTATTGCCATATTGAAAAATGATGCATGCATGCATGCATGCAGCGCGACCTTGGGTTGACGCGAGACAATTGCCACTGCAAACTTGAAGACAATGCTTGAATCATTGGGGGAAAAAAAGGATATTATCAATAAGAAAGAAAAGATTATACAATTGCTTAGCCTATCTACTGTATATTCATTTGATATTTTCATTAAATATGAACTGATGGAGGATCTTAGTATGGTCACGTGCAAGTACAATTGACTGAGGTAACATGGCAGAAGCCATCACAACGCTAAGACATCTTATTTGGAAAGCACTTGTTTACTTTCCAGGTCAGCTGACATGACCGATGGGTTTTATGTTTTCCTTTTCAAGTTCTTACACGCAAGCGCCATTATGTCGCAGCCCAAAACGTATACGTCTCTTTAAATTCCAGTTTTCTTCATACAATTACTTCCATTGCAGATGTTTAGAAATTGTCACAGGACAATCACAGGAATTTTTGCTTTAGCATGGGAAGTGAAAATCACGTGATATATGGATAATACCATTGAATTCAAGAATTCTCTCTGTTGTATGAATAATTGAGCGAGTTAAGAAATAGTTTTGTGTTTGAAGGAAAATGCTCTCTGAAATTAAAATATCAAAACGTTTACATTTTGAACATGGTAATAGAAATTGTATCAAATATGGTCAAATCCATTATTTAAATATAAAGAAAAATATGGATTTTTTTTGGTACAGTATTGCAAATTTGTATGCATTCCGTTCTTTATAGCAGAACCCTGCTTTGAAAATACTTGGCTGAAAATCTCAAGGATGAATTAACTTAGAAAAAACAAAACGAAATTGGCCTATCGCATTCCTATTCTATCAACTTAAAGCATAGCTTGGCTTTCAAATGGGAAGAAAGTTTTCTTGAAGGGTTCTCAATGACGATGCTCTAAAAACGTAACCACAGACAGATAAGATCGATGCAGTGAAAAATATTCAAAGCATCATCCAAACCTCAAAGTTCTCAAACGCCAAAGGAGAACCAAAAATTGTCTTCAATTTTCGCAGCAATTTATGGGCAAAATAATTTATGGCCTTACTTGAGATTATTCTCAAGCGCGTTTCAAATTCGTTCTGAAAGCTGATAATTTTACCATCGTTCTGGAGCCATGAGAATAATCTAAACTCTAAAGTATGCGCTGCCTGCTACAAAAACCGGCAAGACGATTGTTATCTTCTGCCATTGGCTCTGGTCCATGACACCAAAGGGTGCTATGCCCTTGCATGGTTGATGATGAAGAGAACAGTTCCATCGAGCACTGCAGACAACTTCAAAACAGCTCTTAAGTAGCCTACGATTTCTCAAATATTCCATCAAGTTTGTCACTCGGGATCAAATGATGGTTTATTTGATAAGTTTGAAATAAACTTATCAAATAAAAAGCTTAATAGCACTTATAAATTTAAACCATCATCGACGTCCGAGGCGATGCATGGTACAGGGTGGCCACAAAATTTTCGTTTTCAATTTCCCTGACTAAAATCCGAAATTCCCTGACCAAAACTTACTCGTTACATGTAATGCATATCAATTTTTTTGTCATAATGAAAAATAAAATAATTGCAATGAGAAGCTTAGCGAAACACTAGATTTTGTTACGAGTCTAGCTGAAGAGGATTGGGGATGAAGCTGCTAGCAGACTGAGTGCAGGGAGAGCATTTTGCTTTCATTTGGGAAAATTTCCCTGACTGTTCTCTGACTTCCCTGGCCAGCATATGTGGCCACCCTGATGGTATATAAAAAAAATTTAAAAACGAAGAAAAGTATCGATAAAGTGGATTGTTTTTAAAGAACTTTCCGAGGTTTGTCTTGAACAAGTTTTGAACACCTGTAGAAAACCAGGTTACACGGCAAAGGAATCCAAATCTCGTTATCGACAAATAGGCCTACCTAATTCTTAAATCATCGAAAAAATGTTGTGAGTCTAACCTACATGTATTTAATTTTATGTATAAAAGGTCTAGCAGATCATTTTCAGCACTCAAGCAATATTTAATCCAATAAAAGTGTCAGGGAAGAATGGATCTGGAAATGCTCTTTCTCAGGATCAATATTCCATCCGAGTACTCGACAGTTTGCAGGAAAACGAACAATCCAAATAGCTCGATGGAAAATCGAATCTTGATCTAGTGTCTTCCAAAGGTGGAGTTTCTGGATTTGACAGAACTTCAATACAGACATCGACTCGCATTTGTTTCACCGTTGTCTATGACCTTTATTGATTCATCATTTACTTTATACTCCTTGATTCAAACAACGAAATTCGCACCTTACTTGGGTAATCTAGTCCAAAAGATCTTACTTTCGGAATTATAGTTCGCTGCATAACGCAAGTTTGCGGACTTAAAATGAGTCAAGCTGACTCAAGCAGCACATCGTCTTATGAAAATAATTGTAATAGATTTAGAGCAGATAACAAGTGACTGCAATAACCAATAGGACGCGGGGTATTTTTCCGCATGAAATGAGTATCAGGCTGAAAGCTAAAGCCGCCAAGTTTTTTTTTTTTTTTTGCTGAAACAGACATCTTCACAATTGGAATGCCTGGCAAAGATCTACTTAAGAAACGAAAAAAGTTATGCAAAAACTCAATGGTGACAGCTTTAGTTTGGTGCATTTTTTCCCATTTGACAAGTCGCTGGCAAAAACCTATAGGCAGAGGTCTAAATTGGCCAATTTTCTTAAATTTTCTAGATGGGACAGGACTGGGGAAGGTATATATATAGATTGCGCGCCAGCTGAAACTTGGTCATGTGGTACCAGAAGCTCATCAACCTGTTCAGTAGGCCTGCTGTTTTTAGAGTGCTATGCTTAATTAATCAGTTGCAAAGATGACAGAAAAGTCAGAAAAAAATGGCTATAGGATAGCTGGTGAAGGTATCCTATACAGCTAAAGTTAATCCGCACTATGGTTAATTCCAGGAAAATGAATGAGTAGCTAATACATTAAACAAATAGTGACGGGAAGTGACCGGAATGAGCAAATGCAATCCGTGAAAATACTTATCTGTGATTAACTTTACCCACAACGTGAATTTTGCAGGAATCAAGGATTTCCTGCCCTTGGGTGGAAGCTAAGTATCAGTTCTTGTTCCGTGAATGGTTCCTTCGAGTTTGCAGAATTGCACCGGCCAGGTCTGACAATGAGGCTAAGTTCAAAATTTCCCTCTTCCTTTTCAGTTATTTTAAGGAACTTCACATGTACGAAATTGCACGATGAACTCATGGGCAAAAACTATTGGTCAAGACTTCCTCAGGCAACATGCAGGTTAATTTCGCTTTCATATTAAAGACCAAAACCAGAACTGCTCAAGCGTTGAACATGTTATGAACATGTTAACCTTATCTGACCATGCTGAATGTTTAGGTCCTTGTGTAAAACTGATGATCTGCACCAAATTGTGCCGTCCTGGTCCATATTGCTTACATAAAATTGTCTTGTAGTTTTCACTTTCTATCAACAGATTTTCCAACAAAAAAATGACAAAAATGCTGCAGTTAGGCAACAGTACGTCCCTCATGACAGACTTTCTTTTGGATGTGCTCCAGCAGTTTGCATTCGACTCACTTCGGTTCATGGATATTTTTTGCACACTCCCACTCAATGAAGCTGCCAGATGACTAGTACAGTGTATTGCTTTCCAAAAGCAAGTCAGCCTCCACGGGTATTGGCCTACCTTCATGCTACTCATGATAAATGAAAAGGAAATCCTCTATTAGTAAGGAGCCATAGTCATTCCTCAATGCTCCAACGCTAAATATAAACGTTTGGAGAAGTACTCACCAGGACAAAGCTACTATAGGTGGAGTAAAGGTGAAAATAAAGAAAATTGCGCATCTCGCAATATTAAAATTGGCATTTAAGGTGGTTCCCAAGTTGCACACCCACAATGTAAAAATTTGCATACAGGCAATTCCATACAAATTGCTAAAAAATTGACTCAAAATCTGCGTTTTCTTCACAAACTTCCGCAAGACAGGTTATAGCCACCAGACTATAATAACGTCAGGAACAGCTTATGAACAATTAATGAAACATTACTACAGCAGTGAAAGCAAACAGAAATTGGTGCAATTGTGAAGCTCCCAAGACTACTTATAGGCAACTACTGCGAATTATTGCATGATTTCACTTTTAATGGCTGAAAAGCTGTCATATGCTCTAAAAAATTAGGTTCATTTTCATTACCAGAATGCACACGTAAATCTTCACAAACGCATGCAAGTTAGTAATGCTTCTGCTGGCTATTCAAATAAGAGGATAATTCGGGCGTTTCATGTTCTAAAGCCAGGATGCATGCATTCATGACGTTAAATATCAAATAGACGAAGGTTGTCGCCCTAGGCTTGACGTTACTTATGCTACAAGTTCGTTATGGACAGACACTCAAAAAGTACTTTATTTATGAAAACGCCTTAAAGTGGATAGGCCTACTTGCAAATCTGTGACGACTTTGACGTCCCGGAGAATGTGGAATTCTCCTCAATACTTTATCTACAGTATATATGTACAGCATACTACAGCTCACCAGTGTTATCAGTACAAATCAATTTCAGCATGCAAACAAGTATATGGAAGTGTGCAACAAGGCGCAAAACTCAATTTTCCAATGAACATGAAATACATGGGCAAACAATTTCTGGTACATGTAATCGGTATTATCGAAAAAGCCCTAAGTTGTGAGGTTAAAAAGGTTACATGTAAGTAGTTATAATCTGCTGTGCGGCAACAATTCAATGCTAGCTTCGAGCACTGCAATAACAAACGTGACATGTGTAAATACATGTACCTCGGCTGAGATGGTCAGATCAATAATTGTTGCTTCTGACTTAACGCTGAGCAGCCAAACATTTAAACTCTAGCATACCATAATCTAATAATCTACTGTATATATACATATAATGAAGAGATGTATGTATGTGGCTTAGGATAAAGTAGAGATGGGCAAGCTGAACTTCCGATGAGTTTTAGAGTCGAAACTGGTTTTTGGTGTTGAAATGCTGAGTTTGAGTAACTATCTGAAAAAATCTAGCTCGCCTCAAACAATAATAGCCTCGGGCTACATCATAGCAAATTAATGGTAGAGCAATTAATTCCCCATTTATTTACAGTATGATAATAACTAAATATAATACATGTAGGCCTATTATATATGTAATATAAAAAATAATTAACTACATGCTTGTTAAGAACACCGAGGTTTATTGGCAAGTTCTCAATCATATTATGGTTGGACTAAAACCTCAATTTACAAACAATGCACTGTAACACTGCTGCCTAACAAAATATGCAGCAATGTTTGCGAGTCGAGTATTTTAAGTATTCCCGTTATGTCTATATACTTTTATGATTTTTATGCTACTGTTGGCATACAATACGTTTAATGCTAACACATTGAGCAATTATGTTTCTAGTAATTTGCAATGACACGAAGGAAATCTAAAGTTTTCATTTTTCCATAATCTATAGCAAACCAGTAAAACAATTTCGAAACACTGTTGTTGGCAATGAGAATTTACAAGCCATTGCCCATTGTTGTCTACTACAACTAGTAATGTATCGCCAAAAATCTCGTTTACGGTTTGTTACCACAAAGTTGTCAGGATTGCCTATCTATTTCAAAAAGAATTGCAATAGCACTTATACGGTAAAAGACGAACTTTATAATTACACGTAACTTAAGTTTGAAGTTAAAGCACAAGCTTTGACTTGCCTACTGTTAAACTTTATAACTTAAACGCTTTTCAGCGAACACAACTTCTTTCTCGAAAATAAATTTGGTAACATTCACTGATATCCGCTGAGGTGATAGCAAACAACTGTAGATGATTCATCCTGTGCACAGGGCATACACGCGGCCATAAATAGGGAGTGGGGAAAAATGGTAATGGTGTATCAAAAACGACACATCCCTTACAACAATTGAAAAATCTATTGTATAGCTACGTCTGAATTCCATCCATGGGGAGGGTAGGAAAATTGATCACCTACGCGTTGTAAATAACCCTCGTGCACTAGGTCAACTCCTTCTAGGATGCCAATACCTTGAAGCTATATAGGTACCAATACGCAGTACGAGCTAGTACATGTACAGTTACGTAAGATGAATTAAAGCTAATGGAAATTGCAAGATTCACTAGACTAAAAATAGACACATAACACGGAAAATAGTTAAGACATCAGCACGTGCAGTGGCCATATAAGCAAATTATTGCATCACCAACAATTGCAACTCCTAAAGTGAGTGCTTCGACCCAGAGTACAGTAGTTGTGTTATAGCTCAGCCGTAGGCCTAGCTTTTTAATTACAATGCAGGTCATACGAACAAGCTATTCATGTATCCTAATAAACATCGAAATTCAATTCAAAGTAAATGGGATGACATGATATCAACGTAGGCTTTCTTAACCAACGTTCGCGATAGTAAGAAGTGTAGTGAAACAGCAGTAAAATTTACCTGAAATTCCTTCTCATAAAGATCATCTCCTTCCTTTGATTTCACTTCTAAGTTGTCAACACGTTCCACAAATTTCTGTATGATCGACCTTAAAGGCATGCTTCTCGTTCACCGCGTTTTATCCATAACTCGATCGCGTAATTGATTAAAATTAGTAACTTAATGATTTCGCGAATATTACATGAAATTCTTGGGCACTGCACGATATCAACAAACCAAACATTCTCCACATACGCGCACAACCATACCATACTCGACTGAACTCCTCGCGAGGATTATAGGAAAATATAGCCGAGATGTGGCGACCTCTAGCGGAAAACGAATAACGGCGCTTCGAAGAAATGCCTGCGAGACCAAAACCGTACCAAAACCCCAATACGCGCCACATTTGAAAAAGGGCATAGCATTAAACTCGATTAAACTGATACTGTACAGTGAAAGCCTTTTAATTCGATCACGTTGGTTCCAGCGATTTTGATCGAAATAAACGATGAATGTCAAAAAACACGCTAAACATTGACCTATCAAAAAAATTATAAGTAGGGGAGAGAAGAGGAATGGGGCCACCCTATTAAAGGAATAATTGCATCTAGTGTGTTAAAAAGGAGCATTTTCATGCTAATAAATTGGACACTTTCACACTTTTTCACGTCTTTTACACTTTCGACTTTTCGACTTTTTGTCTATTTACAGAAAAATATTTTTTTTTTTGCAAAATGCATAATAAGGTAATAAGGCCATACACTTGGCCCCATTACCCAAAAAGAGTAAACTTTTCAATTTTTAGTTAAAAACGGCATAATTATTTTCAAATATTAAAAAACAACTTAAAAACAATTGAAACCAACAGCATTAATGGCACTTTAAAAAATTTATTTGTTACAAGATGACTTTTTGTTTTTCGTTTATATTTGCACCCCATCTTTAGCAAAAAATTCAAATATATTGTTTAATTGGTAATTTAGCCAAAAATAATATAGGCATATTGAAAGGGAAAACAAAAAAAAAAGTTCAGAAAAAATGTAACAGAAATTGTCCAATAGTGTATTTGTGCCAGTAGGCCTGATTACCCCAAACTGTATGCATCAATAAAACAATTAATTTATCTCTAATTATTTGAAATAATTCAATTTCGATAAGTAATCTAGTAGTCCAGATTAACCCTTGAAAATCAATCTGAAATTGTTACACAAACCTATAAAAACACAACTTTACTTACCATAAATTGATTCCTATTTGGTTAGAAGAAAAATGGTAAAAAGAAAGAAAATGAAACCAACATTTTCTTTTACTCTGTTTGAGTCTAATTGTCATGTGATTTACATACCCATATAATCCCTCTCTTCCCTAGAGTACGTTTGATGATGACTGCTTGCGGGCTGTCGAAATTTTGATTTTCTAAATAACGCAGAAAATCCATCTGAGTTCAGATGAATTTGATGCCCGCTTTTGCATTGTCCAAATTTCCAAAAGTGTCCGTGCTTGTATTAGGCCTAAAGCTGCCTAAAATTGTTTCGCATATTTGCGCTTATATGTAGACATGCGGCAATTTGATCGAATTAAGCGATGAGATGATCTAAGCGGTTTTTTTAACATAGGGTAGTATAGGAAAAACTCCGTTCTGAAGGTTTTGATCAATATTAAAATAAATCAAAAAATTACAAATTTATCAATTTCAATCATTCAGTTAAATAAATAATGGGTATATAAAAGGTTATGTCATCATTCAACATTTTGATTGATTTTGCTTATGCATTTGAAACACGCAATTTATGGATGGCCTCTTTTTATGCAATGGGAGAACTTCTCACGTGACCACTTGAATCGATGGGGGCAAAATTGAAATTATAACCACGTACGAAAACTTTAAATCTAGTTTTAAAATTGTTGTACGAAAATTTTAGCGAAAATTGTAATTTATTTATATAAGTTTGCTAACTTTTTACACCTATTGTAAAATTTAAATATAAAAACACATCTAATGAAATAAAAGGTAAGATACAAAGTAACATTGTAAACTTTTTGACTTTATTTCATTAATCGTCATTGTTGCTAAACATAAGACAAAATTATTGCCAAATTAAAATTTTACAATTCAAAAAATACAGTTTCAGATTACAGTTTCAGTTACAGGAGGATTTGAATTTAATGTTTTCAAATCTTTCAGTGTTCTTCTGAATTCAATGTTTGAAGGTTGGACTATGGGTAAACGAGCCCTGGAAACTTTATAACTAATATATCCAAACGCATCACTGATCAGCTGCAAAACAAATTCCAGTATTTCTATAAATGAGAGCAGGGAAACTCCCAAACAGAGTCCAAGATTTCCACCAATATTAGAATAAAATTGCGCTAGCTAAAATGGAAAGCAAGAAAAAAACATCGTTTGAATTTATTTTCAAACTTGCTATTTACAGGTATACGCACGTTTTCAATTTTTCTTACAGTAACAGAAGGTTCTTCCTCTGACATTCGCATATGATCGACAGGAAAAAACATGACATTAATAGCTACCAAGTCTGCTCCAAATCCACGGGTTGTATTTGTATAACCAGATATGGCTTGCTAGAAACAATTTCATTTCGATAATTTTATTTTGGGTAGAAAAAGAATTGTTTTGTTGATATTGGCAAAATGCCTGAATATGGCAATGTAAAAATTTAAAATATACGCAAACCTGAAATTTGTCTTGCGTGAGCCATTTGTTGTCCCAGTATAGATCGAAATCATAGCTGATTTGCCTGTAAACAAAAATATCACTTTGGCCCGTTTTTATTCAACGATTGCAGAAGAAAGTACATGCATATTTATTTTCTAAATGGGGAAAACCTAATTTGGGTGAGATTTTATTTATTTATTACTGATGCAAAACACAAATTGTATTAATAAATTAAGTCACAGTGTGAATTTTCGATAATGCTGTGCACGTGATGAGGAAAACCAAATTTCGAGGAAACTTTTGCCCACATATACAGTATATTATTTATTTTTTATTCCAGGCGCTTACTTTCTAAATAAAAACTTTGAAGGTTCAAGGGTCAGGACAACTCACCAGCATGAGCTCTGACATTGACAATCCTCTATAGGCACTGGTTTACTCCTGCCCAATTCACATTTTTCCGTTCCATCTAAAAGGAAATTAATCGGGTCATTAAAAAGTAAATTTAAAATGAAATTAGTAAAATGCTTTATGGATACATAACTGAGTAAATCACAAAGCCTCATGCTATTATTTCCATTAGATGTTAAATCTATGGGCAATGCAAATCTCGCTTGATAAATACACTGGCACTCTTGGATGTAAAGTTGCTGCAAGCAGCTCTGAATACATGCCTATTAAATATGTAATCGTATGATAAAGCATTTTAATTGAAATTGTTGCCAAGGGATTGAATATACCTCTCTGCTATAAAAATATGGTCGTTCCGCTGAATAAAAATAACTTTTATTCTGTTCGCTTCTGTTGGCATGATTTACACAATTTGAGGAATATGGTGCAGGCAGCCTTTTAATAATGTTCTGAAAAAAACCAATAAAAATAAATCGTCTACGATCAAAGTAACTTAGAATTATATTTAAAAAAAATGCTAACATAACTTTCTAAGTGCATTCAAGTTTTATCCTTTTTATTAGACATTTTTGGCATGCATGAGATATTTTTAAATATTTTTTAAACTAGATAATGAAGGAATCGGAAGCTGATTTTTTTAAAATTTCTCACTTGTTAATTAAATTAAACTCATTTTTACAAAGATCATGTATCGATCGATAAACAGTGACAACATTAATCCCGTCGGCAATAACAGCACAACACCGTGAAAAAGTTCAGATGCAATTTAATTTACAAAAGATCAAAAACTGCACGATGATCGATATAGTTGATGGCAAAATGATTTGACAATAAGCAAACAATTTCGATGAAGGTGATGCCGCATTGAAATCCCATTGCTTTAGCAAAATAAGTTCATATAAAATTGATAATAAGGATAAGATTGTTGTGCAGTTGTTCCCAAGAAAATATTTGAAATCCCAGAAATGCTTTGTGAACTTTTTAAATATTTTTTTGGTAAGTAATTTGAAATGAAAAATTTTCAAATTACTTTTGTCAGAGAAATTTTAGCATTGTTTCCAGGATAAATGATGACCACTGTAGAGTAGAGCATCACAGGGGCAGAACCAGCAGGATGGACGACGATTGCAGGCCCTATATCACGGCCTATCAAAGCAAATGTTTCTTCAAAATTCAAACGGACGATCATGTTCAGTTCTGTCAAACGAACAATTTTAAACAATTACACAGAAGAAAATTCATACAAAAAGCCTTTTTGATAAGCTTAGCAAATAAGGTCCATTAAACAACCTGAGTTTTTTGTGGCAATCACAGGCTCATGGCCATCAAACCTTGGATTAAAGGTGAAGCAGTTGCCATAGAAGGGGTTATTAAATTGATCAAACGGTCTGCAAGAATATAATTCCATTAAACCCATTACTGGAAGTATCCGTGCATATAAAAACGATTGTCCTGTTAGTACCTTGTGCAATTCCGATTTTCGTATTTACAATCCATTATAAAATCCTCCTTTCTGGCCCCCCATTCAAATCTGAGCTTTTCTGGTACGTAAATTAACTTTTCTATGATCTCATTTTCCATCTCCACATAATCGTCATAAGGTACCTTTATGAAAAAAGTTTGTCATGCATTTAAATTGTCCCCTAATCCCAAAAGACAATGCTATACGAGATTCCAATAAATTAAATAAAAATGTCCACCAATAAAACTTCTATGGTTATAGCGAAGTAGGCTAAATTTGCAATTACTATTTTTATAATAAATAATAAAAAAAAAATGAAAGTAAATAATTTCATTCGAGTATGCATGTAGTTTGCAAATTTAAAGTATTTCTAATTCTGATATCTCAGAAACTGATAAATGATCATAAAACTTTTAAAACTTCTTGTTTTTAAAGGAAAAATCCGGCCCAAAGTTTATTAAATTTTATTAAAAAAATACGAAAATCTATTCCCTTCATTTGAAACTTTTATTGTTTGAATATTGCCAACTTTCCATTTGTAACATTTGTTTTTGGAATATTCCCAATTTTGAGATCGAAAACTTTGATTTCCTTCCTGTCTCAGTTTTCGCTCATGTTTTGTATTCATGCACTTTCGCAATTCTTCAAGTTTGAAGAATGCATAGAAAGATAATTGTAAGTGAAGTTCCTCAAAAACTAAAAATAACTTCAGTAAATTTGCAACTTACCGCATCTTTGTAGTCCTCAACTCTTTTCTGAATTTCTAATGCAATGCTATTATTAGCAAGCAACGCTCGTTGAAATTCAATAGGGTTGTTGGTACATACTGTTACAGATGGAAATTCAAAAGATGATGGGTAATCGTTTCGCTTTACCTGAATCGTTTTTAAACTAATAACAAAAAAAAGATTTCACTTTTTCGAAGACCTAAGGAATTCATTTAAAGTAGATAAATGTTAAAAAGATATACGATTGGTAATCTCTGATGAGAAAATGCGATTGCCACACAGAGACAAATAGGCCTCCAAGAAGTGCAGAAATCCACAACAATTTTGAAAAGTTAACAGGTCCAGCTGATGCAATTCGTGCCAGTCCTGGAACTGTGCTACGGCGAACAAATGTTTTCAGACGGGTCTCTGCTGATATTTTCAAGTGGCTCATACTATAAACTAGAAAAATACAGGTTGTGCTATTACAGCAAGTTATAAATCAGTTAAAATGCTTCCTAATTCAGCTACATGTATACATTTTTGAAATTCAATGCTCAAAAAATAATGAAACAGAAAATTATGCCAAGCTATCTAAAAATATATCAAGAGCAGGTCATTGGTCAACCATCTTGAAACTTTAAAAAAGTTGTCACATTCCATGGATGATATTAATTGGTAATGGAAAGATACAGTATTGCACACATACTTGTATGACCGGCTTTCTGTGGCTGTCCTGAAATTGTCAATTTCGTTTGTTGTTCATTCCGCAACCTTCTACGAGGAGCCATGACATAGCTTTGACAAGGAATTCATATCGCACATGAATGTGATACACATGCATGTAGTAACATTTTATGTTAACAAACGTAAAATGCCGATAGAAATACTGGTGTTGTTCTTCAATTCATATATCCATTACACCTGTCACTCATAATTCCATCTATTATCCATACATTGCAGAATAATATTTAAGCATGACTGTCACCCAATGATAAATAGTTTACTTATGAAAATACTCTAAATGAACTTAATCAATAACCACACATAGGTTCAATGTTTTTGGTAAAATTATTAAACGTGGATAATGTGGCATTGCAAAAACGTCTGTATTTTGAATTAATATTTTTGTAATTACACTTGGATTTAAGTTCATGGCTAGCTACTATTGGAGTTTTTAATTTTACAGATTAGTCAGGGAACCGTTTTCCACTTTCCCTGGATAATCTAAAATCTAATTTGGGTTTAAGGAAAACATCTGGCGTACATGTAAAATGCTTCCACATCTGTGTAAACTAAAATATGAGTAGGTTTGTATTAACATTTTCTATTACATACCAAGTATGTTTTCATATAATAAATCATTCACTATAATCTCTAAATAAATTGTCTTGCTGTCACACAAGCAATATCGACTTAAGAAATTACAGCTGTCAATCATGTGTCACTAAACCATGCACTCATTTATATCTTGAACAATTAATTTTGAAATGCACACTGGCAAAATATAATCTAGAAACATGAATTAATAAGTTATTTAGTTCCTTTCATTGCAAGCTCTTGGTTTTATCACTGTAATGACAAATTGTGGAAGTTAATTATTAATTAACAGGGTTCCCACATTTTTTTGAGAATAAAATTCCCTGACATTTAAGGTTTTTCCAGGTCATTTTTGCATTTTTCCATGACCATGAAAATTAAAAGATAACACCTCATTTTTAAGTTCAGGGTTTCTACCGAAATTAGACATCTAATTTCCGTGATTTTCCCTGACGTACCATTTTACGGACAAGTAATTCCATTTTTCCTACGTAATGTTTATTATAATTTTTTATCACCTTGTAAAAACAAATATTTAAAAAAAGTATTAATGAATTTTAAGTGTACAAATTAGAGAAATCAGATTTAACCATTGTCCTTGGGAATTTGTTTTCGGAAAAACATTAAAAAAATTGGAAAAATAGTATTCGGGAAAACGTGACAAATTTATAAAATTTGCACTCGGGAAAACGTTGACCATTTTAATAATTTGCTCTAGGAAAAACGCGGACCATTTTAAAAATTTGCTCTTGGAAAGACGTTAAAAATTTGCAAATGTGAACTCGGGAAAACGTGGAAAATTTTGCAAATTTGAACTCGGAAATACGTGGAAAATTGTGCAAATTTAAACTCGGAAAAACGTGGAAAATGTTGCAAATTTAAATTCGGTAAAACTTGGAAAATGTTGCAAATTGAAACTTGGGAAAACGTGGAAGATTTTCAAAATTTGAACTCAGGAAAACGTAGAAAATTTACTAAATTTCAACTCGGGAAAATGTGGAAAATTTAGCAAATTTGAACTTGGGAAAACGTGGAAGATTTTCAAAATATGAACTCGGGAAAACGTAGAAAATTTAGTAAATTTCAACTCGGTAAAACGTGGAAAAAGTTAAAAATTTGAACTCGGGAAACCGTGGAAAATTTTACAAATGTGAATTCGGGAAAACGTGGAAAATTTTGCAAATTTGAACTCTGGAAAACGTAGAAAATTTTGCAAATTTTTACTCGGGAAAACGTAGAAAATTTTGCACATTTGAACTCGGAAAAACGTGGAAGATTTTCAAAATTTGAACTCGGGATAACGTGGAAAATTTAGCAAATGTGAACTCGGAAAAACGTGGAGAATTTGACAAATTTGAACTCGGAAATACGTGGAAAATTGTGCAAATTTAAACTCGGTAAAACGTGGAAAATGTTGCAAATTTGAATTCGGTAAAACTTGGAAAATGTTGCTAATTTAAACTTGGGAAAACGTGGAAAATTGTGCAAATTTGAACTCGGGAAAACGTGGAAAATTTTGCAAATTTCAACTCGGCTAGTCCATCATGGCAAGGTTTAGGAAAGTATTTAAACGAACGACAGCTCACCAGTTCACATAGATAAGATTCAATTCACTCACTCACTTGTAAAAGTCGTTCACTTTAAGACAGAAAAATTCCAGGACAAATTTGCAAAATTC
>JAQGBX010000707.1:0-31513 GCA_034698745.1 Megaphyllum sjaelandicum | reverse complement strand
GTGTCGCTTAGCATGGTATGCGTCTGCAATACCGATAAGCGACACTGGTTTTCAAGCGACTGGAAACAAGTTCACCGTGCTCGTACCCGTACACGTGATGCTGTCTGTTGCTTAACTCTGCACAAGGTCCATTCCTTATGCTTAGTGGCTCGAGCTATTACACATCCTGAAATAATGCATGGATGGACATGAGGAACATCAACAGAGATGCCGTATCTATGTATATCTCCCAACTTCCATCCCCAATGTCATACAATTGTACTTACGATGTTTTCCCTATCGACGATGTGTGTTCACAATATAAAAGTATACGTCACTGTGGGACAAATTAAATCAGTTAGTTACATGCAAACTTTCTTTAGAGATGTGTAGTTGTACCATAATAAGTATAGTCCGTATCATGTTTTGAGTTTTTATACATTACATATATATATATATACAAGTACCGTGCGTGTATACTTACTGTAAGATTAACAGGTGTGTTATTTTACTGTAATACACCGACTCAAATGTGGCATTTTGTATATTTTAAATATATGAAACAAGTGTAACTTTTTTAAATTTTTTGTATCAAAATAACGTATATTTTCAATTTATTAATAACTTATAGAATAAAATATTTTGAATCGTTCTTTTTTTGTCACAGTACATGTGTAATTAATTGCGATACTTAAGTTTTTGTAAATAATGAACGGAGACAGATGCAATACTACTGCCACTTTTGGCTGTCGTGAAGTCACGTCTGTAAAGGAATGCATTAATTGGTTAAAAAAGTGATGGCTTTGAGTGAGTTTTTTAAACCAATTAGGGTATATGATTTTCCACACGACTTTACGACTGTCAAAAGTGCCATTTTTTTAGATTCTGAGTACCACTATTATATACCACATTTCCATTTGTCGTATATTTTCTTTTACAGTTTTAATCAAACATTTGGTACATACTTTATTTTTTTTAGCTTTATTTGACTTTTAGCATGGGGAGCTATTTTAATAACACATTGAATATGATCATACATGTATAGATATATACCGTATTATTCTACAGAATGTTACTTGTTTATACCCTGCATGTATAGTCAATTAAGTGAATTATATTGATATCTTGTCTTTTTCATTTTTTCTCAGGAAAGAGACCAAGCTGACTATGAGGCCAAGTGCTTGTTTAAAGTGGATGAATCTGGGTTCTTTATTTATTGGAAAGGAGAAGGACGGGTAAGTCATACCTGTATAGTTGTATTTTTGTTATAATTGGTCGAATTTACTGTCGCACTTTTCAACATACAGTACGTGTACACCAGTATATGCATTTTGTATATATCGATCGCACGAAATCCATTTTTATACAGCACGTTTTATTAGATTTGCGGGACAAATCGTAAACATTTTAAGATGGAATCCCTTCTCCTCACCATCAACGTTAGCAGCGCTTGAAAATGTTGTGAGCGGCCAACCTGAAACGTTTAGCTCGGTGAAACGTGGAGAAAATTATCCTTTGAAATCTGGTCTCAGTCTTAGAATTGAACAAGTTTCATCTGGACCGTTAATTTGATACCGCAGTTCGTCACGGCAATTTGTTTTTGCTGCAGTTCAATTTCCTAGAAAAAAAATACATTCTTCGGTTACGATGGCATTGGCATCCTCGTACGAGAGTACATTATGCTTTTCAACAGATTTTGTGAATCAGATGTTGCGAGGGAATGTTCCCGTCACCCGGCGTTTTGGTCCACCGCCCAGTTTCTTAACGATTGTTTTCGCGAAATAATGACGGATGATGCTTCAGAGAAAGCGGGAATAAAACTAATATCCGAGAGGGGTCTCCGTGATAAAAAGACGAGAAAAATAAAATGGAAAAAAAAAAGGAAATAAATTGGACGTAGACTGCGTGCGTAGCCCTGAAAGAAATTGTATAAATTTGGAAGTTTTCCAAATGCCTTTCCCAGTTAGCGATGTGCATGCACTTTTAACCGCAGATTGTAATAATGGCGTTGCGTTTAAAGAGCACAGACTGCTGGGCTGGCTTATGTCTCAGCACGTAGGCCTGCATTTTTCAAAATATAAACAAGGGCCTGCTTCTTTTGCAACCTCCAGCGCTATCTGACTGAGATTCGCGTTGTATTGCTCTCGGAATTTGGTTCGTTGGCAAATTTTCAGCTATTTTAACAGCCTGCATTTGTCGGAAAAATGCATGCAATAAGGGTACGGAAAATCTGCGATTTTAAACAGTTGGAAGACCGACAGATTTGCGGAAGCGAAATCTTGCATTAATTTGGAAACCCTTTTACCATGCAGCTGGAACCAACGTTCCAGATGTATACTTGAAGCTATTACGCTGTAGACGAAAGTTACATTGCGCGAGCAATGGTAGGGAAAAGTAATTTTTGCCCTAGTACTGTTTCCCATTATTATTACCGTCGCTACTTCCGGTATCACAACTGCCCTAAAATGAATTAAAACTTGAGCTAAAGTTATTTTTAGTTTGCGTTTTATCTTCTTGATGATGGTTTTCCAAAGCACGTTTGGAACGTATGAAAAATTGCCCAAAAATATAATAAAAAATAGGCCAATGTTACGTTTCGTGTGTTGTTATCGTCACAATGAAATTTGGATAAAATACGTTAAGAAAATAAGGCAGTCAAAAACGAAATGCCTGCAATGGCTGCTTAGAAGCTTTACGACTCGTACTTTGGCAGTCGTCAAGCAACGTATGCAAAAGAAATGCATTCTTTGGCTAAGGGTCGGTTGCACCAACATTGGTTAAGAATAACCTAGGGTTAACCTATTGCGTAACTCTATGCTAACCCACTGTTGTATTGCACAAGCTCGGGTTAGGAAAAAAACAAAGAGAAAGGTTAACCCAGCCAGTGGCGGCCATGATTCTGATGAAGCTAGGAAATTGTGCATGCTACACCAACTGGTCACACGGACAGGTGAAGCCCGGATGCGCAATCTGGCAGCATTGGTGAAAGTTTCTTTTCTGTCCTCCATTCTGGATTCAGCAGGATAAACATGAGTTACAGTACATAACCCTAGGGATATTTCATGAAGAGTTAATTGGTGCAACAAAAACATCTAACCCGATTTTGACCGAGTACCCTAATATATCACTCTTACTTTAGAAAAATTCTCCCAAGGCAAATAATTACCCGCTCTTACAGCTGTTAAATGTATCGAAAAACACATGTCTATTGATTTTCTAAGTAATGAAAACGTCGTATTCTCACAAATCGCTCCGGTAATTCCTTATTAAAAATGTAACGAATGAACGAAATTTGTGTTGAAACAACAGCTGCGAGCAGAACTACTTATCCTCTTCGAGGAAGATAAATTTTGCGAACACATGCACATTATAATCGTTGGTATAAAAACAGGAGCTGCTTTCGCAGTTTTTCCTATCACAAACATTCGCTTCGCTACCATTAATGAAGCTTATCTCGGCTTCACCTCGGATGGTTCTCTGATGAAGCGGCGTTCCTCCAGATTCGCAGTAGGACACCATTCTACTCCTCAACGTTATCTTTGCGGCCAAATTTGGCTTTTTGGCAAGAAATTCAATGGGCTTTGGCTCGCCGCTCTTATTAGCAGCAACATGAAGTACAAGATGGCCATATCCGAGCTAATTTGTATAATGGGTTTTGGGCCCGGCACATTTTTTTTTAATGCATTAGCCCCGTCCGTCAGTGGGTTGTTTGGCACGGGTGCAATATTTTTCCATCGCGTTGATTTTTCTCCAGGACCATTCGCGAGAGGGTGAGTGCGTGTTTATGTGTTGAAAGGATTTTTTTTCCCCTCTCGCGCTGCACGCCATCGCAGCTTCCGTAAAATCAATAGGAGCGACTATGAACATCCCGAATAATGTTCATCACTCGGCACAAAAAGTAGATTGATCAAACGTGAATGGGATCGTTTCATAGAAAGATGAGTCATCAAGCCGGGAATGGAGGCCGATCCGAGCCTGCCACAAAGTGCTCTTAAAAGCTGTAAATACACGCCCGCGTTGGGCGAATTACTCGCAAAAAATACAGATTAAATATTGATCAAGCTAGATTAACATAATATGTCGCGGGGGAACGTCGATGTCGAACAATTTTTAATACTTTAGGCACGAATAAATTGCCCCCACAGATGGGCCCGATTGGGGCAGTTAGCATCAGCTGCCCCTCGTTGGCAGTTTTCACCGCGTAACTCGCGTGCTCTTAAGGTTTGCCGTCGACAGGTTTTCAGGGGCACGGCCTGCGACATCATCTTTAATGCTTTGCCCTTTTAAAAGCTAAAACTTTTTACCATCTTGCTTTTTTATTGTTTTGTTTTGTTTTTCAAATAAAAAAATCGGGAACTTAACTCGAATGCGTTTATAATTACGTTGTTTATGCCGGCATGATTGTTGCGGTGATGAGTTCTTAATGTTCGCATCCATCATTCTTGTTATAAACTTTTAAGTGCTTCAGATAATGTTACGTACTTTTATTCTCGTAGGCGTCCCAACTGATTTACTCATGGAATTTGAATTCACGCATATTTTCGAAAATATGAGCCGTGAATATAAAATCTTCGCAATTTCTATCGATGAATGTTAGATTGGTGCGATGCAGTAAAATCGAAAATGAAGCTAATTTCGATAATGATAACCTATTATTTTCAATTATTAATTAATTAAGCCCATGGCCTTACATGTGAATTACTGTCTTAAAATTGAACAGAAGCTTGTATTTAGTGACCCGCTTGACAGTAGAAAAGTTACTGAAAAAGATCACAGCGCCACCTAAGATGCGTTTTAGATAACATGCTATATTGTAACAAAATGACGTCTAAAATTCAAATTGATTACATAAATATGGACGATGGATTTTCTCGCATATTTTCAAAAATATGTGCCGTGAATAACAAATCGATAATGCAACTAATTTCGATATAATGATAACCTACTATTTTCAATTATTTATTGATTAAGCCCATGGCCTTACATGTGAATTACTGTCTTATAATTGAACAAAAGCTTGTATTTAGTGACCCGCTTGACAGTTGAAAAGTTGCTGAAAAATATCACAGCGCCACCTAAGATGCGTTTTAGACAACATGCTACATCGTAACAAAATGACGTCTGAAGTTCAAATTGATTTCCGTCATAAATATCAAAGATGGATTTCCTGAACTACAGTATTGGACTATAGCCAAATAGTTACTAAAATAAATCACAACGTCACCTAAAATGTGAATTATATCAAAATGACGTTTGGAGTTTACATTGACTTCCGTCATAAACATCGACGGTGGATTTTTTTCAACTATAGTCGAGTAGATTTTGATAAAAAGACCATCAACAACACTTCAAAAAGTTCCCAAAACTGTCCCAACGCTCATCGTAGCGTGAAAGCAAATGTTTCTTTTCGACATAAACCCATGATGTAGTAACTTGTTGCCACTTAATCCCTGGCATTATTAATGCCCTTGTTATTTTCGCCCGAGGAAGCAATTGCCGCTTGTTTGGCCGTGTTTTATGCGCTGCAAACTTTGGGTTTCGAGCTCGATCTCGTCATCCGGTTGAGTTTGTTTCACACTCGATGCAACAGCGATGTTTTCCTGTCATCGTCGATGCTCATCCGGTAAAATAAATAAAGCCGGTCGACAGTTTGAACTAATGAAAACTTTTCTCTTAAAAAGTGTTTACCTTTTAAGGATTAAGTTTGATCGATGTTTGACCCATTTCGTTTAATTCATCTTCATTTTTTTTTCTCTCCACGTAGGATGGCGAAGTACTGGAGTTATCCCAAGTGAACGATATCAGGGTTGGAGGCATTCCCAAGGTAAATCAAGCCGTTGCCATGACTACCCGAAGCCTAAAATTCTGGTGTTTTTATTGTGGCAAATACGTTTTTATTAAATCTCGATTGCAAAGTCGAAAGCGTTTTTTTTATTCTTTTCTCTGTACCATCTTTTTTGTCGTTTTCTGTTGCGTGGAAAAATGTAGTTTTTACCATTGGATAATGAGGAGACATCGTTATTGTCGGGTAGAATAAAAAAATACAGATCTAGAAGGTGCCACCATTAGAGGCTCTGTTTGCATAATATATCAGACAACAGTACCCCTATTGAAAACGATTCGAAAACTCATTCGAAAAAATGTACATGAAAAATACACTTTTTAAAGGTATTTTTTTCGGAATTTTATCATGTTTAAAGTTACTGTCCTCGGATTTAGATGGTTTACTCGAAAATTTACATTAAAAAAGTTAGTTTTTCCATAATAGTTGTATTCAGACAGAATATTTACCAGTCATACTTTAGTAGCCGTGAAGTCACGTTTACAAAATCGACACGTACGCTGGTTTAAAAAATGCACTCAAGGTTATCGCTGTTTTAAGCCAATTAATATTCTTTTTGCACACGTGACTTCACGGCTGCCAAAGTACGATGCGTAAATCCTCTGTCTGAGTATCCATAACACATCTGGAAAGGTATTCTAATATTCGTTTAACGAAATGTATTAGCAAATTTTATGATTTTAATATTTAGTATACAGTGTATAATGTATTATTTTAAATTCCGTTTCTATTTATTGTTGATGCAAGTCTCAAAAGGTGACAGGCAAGTGATTATACAAAAATGATTAAACTAATAATGATGCAACCGCTTATCATATTAGTGCTTTGCACATTTTATTTTCAGAGAATTTATGTGAAAATGAGCGAATTTTTCATCGCAAAAAAACAAAAATTTAAATTTTATACTCTTGATCCCCATTGTAACCCGTTGGAAAATTGGAAAGGTTCCAAATGTTTAATGAGAAAAATACCGCTAAATGAAATGTCGGCAATATTTTAGAAATGCATTCCGAGTGGTTTTGATAACGTATATAATCAAGCCACGCTATAAAAATATCGCAAATACGCTCATATAATCGCTCTTTTCAACAAATATATATGTTAATTTGGCAATGCCATTTCAGACGTGCCTTTTGTCAGCTTCGAGCATGTACTCGCTACTATCGTAAAAAAAGCAGGAAGCAGGGCATTTGCATTCTTCAGCCTAGAAACTCTGTAGAAACTGACATTTATGCCACATAAAATTTGAAGCAAGGAACAGATTAGCAAAACATAGTCGATTTTACTGCGAAACCCACGCAGAAATGCATAAAGCTTGGAATGTTTTCTGCGTACATGTACTTATTTTTGAGAACGTAAAATTGTTACATGCACTATGTTTTCATTTTGAACACTTAAATTGGATCACGTGCGTGTGGATTATACCTTTATAAAATCAGGTCGATCACGTAACATGCTGCTCCCGCTGAGTTAAACATTTCCTTGCAGTTTGATTTAACTTCGTTGCAATTTATTTCAGTGGCATGATGCACCCAATCTTGATCCGGCTATGTGATAATATTTTTGCAATCATTGCCAAATTTAGATTATCCATCCTCAATAAGTTCAGAAGCTTGAGTGCTAGACATTTTTTGAATTGGATTTTTTGTGTGTTTTTGTAAAAAAAAAAAGTTTAATAGAAGATATGGCCGCGCACTTACGGTCTATCTGAACTACCTTAATTGGCCCATTTTTTATGGAAGAAATTGTTTGAAGTGCATCTCCCAAGTCTGCATTAAAGGCAATATCGATACAAAAGCTGATTGCATTCGAAGGTGACTTATGAGGACTGTGCAGCTATCAATTTTTTGTACCAAGTCGTCTGACCGTCGAATGACCCATCGTCCGTTAAAGTTAAGCATGACAGAAAATATTTGCAATTGTCTGCCATAAAGCTTAGAAAAGCAAAAAAAAAAAAAAACTAATATTGTTTTCATTTTTTTAAAAAAAAGTTATTATACAGTAAGGAAAGAGTTAATAAGTTTTTAATATCTCATACCATATGTATACAGTATGTGCCAGGAGATAAGAAAAAATCTGTAGTACAAAATATTTTTCTATTTGCCAAAATTGTTGAATTAAAAGCAACACTCAATAATTGTAACAATCTCAAAAGATACTTCTGGCTAAATTCAATATCGTTACGGAAATAATTCCTTTACGTTTGAGTTAACGTTTGACAATTGCTAGTATATTTTCTTATTGACTAAAATATCGACAGTCTCCTTCAAGCCTATCTTTACTGATATCAATAAAACAAACCTAATTATTTCATTGGCCTGCCTAGCTGGCCCTTGTAAGTTTACAACCGTATTGCAGCGTGCCAGCGTCCTTCCTCCTGCCCAGTCTGTTCCGGAAAGTTACTTCTTACTTCGTAATAAAGAGACCTGACAACATCTTTGATATCGTCTAATCTAAATCACTCCCTGAAAGTGGTTGTCAAGCGCCCTCGATGATGCGATTAAAACAATGTAAACAACAAATTTATGATGTCCATCTTGCAGGATATGAAATTGGCGGCTGAATTGAACAGAGGTGGCAACATAGAAGAGCGTTCGCTGGCCATTTGCAGCGGCACAGATATGGTCAACGTGAATTACACGCATATGGTTTGCGCAGATTCTGAAACGGCCAAGGTGTGTTTCAAGACTGCATGGCATCATTTCTTCCAGAAAAGCATTTCGCCAATTTTTCTTTAAAATTTCAGATATGGCAGAATGGGCTCAGAGTCATCACACACAATACCAAAGCCAACAATGTTTGTCCTATGACCTGTTTAAAGAAACAGTAAGTATAGGGTTTCCAATGTTTCTGATATCATGATGCTAATTTTAGCAAAACTTCTTGTCACTTTTTTCGTGGGTGCCTGAGCATGTTTTTGTCTGCTTATTTTGAGTGGTGAACTTTCCCATTTACATTATAACGGTCGACATGTTTAAGTGTCCATCATCTTTCAACTCGTTGAAACAGGAACTCCGTAAGAGTTGGCTAGAGAAAATGTTCTGTTTTAAAACAATTAGACTTTTCAAGCAATTTTATTTCAAGTGATAAGATTTTAAGTTGTAAAGCAATACGTTTTTATATTTCTACGAATTCAGCGAATTCATTAAAATGTTTTGGTTTTTTTGAACATACTTAATAATTTTTATTGGTTTAGAAATAATAAATAATTCAGCGAATTCATTAAAATGTTTTTGTTTTTTTAACATACTTAATAATTTTTATTGGTTTAGAAATAACAAATTGTTTAACAGTCAAGTCTAGAAAGGAAATAGAGCTATTTAATTCCAATGCATCCTTTCTCATGTGTATCATTTACATGTATATGATGATAATAACAATTTTTGCATTGAAAATATATTTTTGTGGACCTTTAATAGCATCAGATGTTCCCATTATACCATGAAAAGCAATGGAATTAATAAATTGATTTTATTGCAATTTTCAGTTGGATGAGGCTGGGGTTTACAGTGGATCCTCAAGGAAAAATACCAGTTAAAAGGTTGCCACTTTAATTATTCTTTGTTTATAATAAAAGAATGAATTTATATCGATGCATTAAAAGAAAAACGTTATGGGCCTGGCCATTTTTAAGATCACTACATAAAGTATTCACTGTATTGCGTTTTTTGAAAATCTGTTTTTTTTTTGTACTTTTATTTCTAGATTAGCGAACACATTTTGTGCTTCTGGGAAGACTGAAAAGTTAGTTTATCAAACGTTAGGTGAAGTTGGCTTTCCAAATGGCAAAGTAAGTTATGATCCTTACAATGATATTAACATTAAATATTATTGCTATGTGTATTCACAACACTGTACAGCTGTAATTTTGGCGAGGTGCTTGTGACTTGTAACAATATTTTGCGTTAAATTACGATCGCACCAGTCTAAGTCTACTTTTAATTACTCAAATTTCTTTTAATTTCTAGAATGACGTAATTGAACCCGAAGATTTCACCTTCGATAAGTTTTATCGAATTTATCATAAAATTTGCCCCAGGAACGACATTGAGGATTTATTTCAATCCATGTAAGATATTTTCAATTTTTTTTCAGCATATTTGGAAAGTTTATATCCACATTAACAATGTGTGAAGTATTTGTTCTGTTTAGAAACTCATTTTTTTTCTTCCTCGTTAAATTTGAATTGTTATTTTTTGGCCTTGTTGGATTTTTCAAACATTAAAGAACGCAAGGCAAAGCTGATTACATTAACGTCGATCAATTTATTGAATTTCTAAACGATGTAAGTATTAATCTTCATTATTATCATACCGAACCTCATTATGTAAATATCGACAAGCATGCAGTAAACAATGTCGAATCTTGCTTCCCTTATCTTAAAGTGGCATAATTTGCCTTATCTAGGTTTTACAAATTGACAAAATGACCATTACTGATTATTTCAATAGATAGTGTGGAATTTTTTTTAAATGTATGCAGCATCGTCTATAGTGAATATTTCTTCCGCTTTTAAAATTTATAACACTTAATAAACGAGTATAGTAGTATTTGTAGTTGGAAAATTTGAATGTTTACCATGAATTTTATTAATAAGATCAAAAAGATATTTTTCTTTAAACCTCAGAAGGTATGTGGATTGACAAATCATTTTTAAATAATGTAATTTTTAATTTGATATTTATCAAATATATTAATTTTTATAATTTGTAAAAAAATAATTGATATTATATACCATACACAGCTCATCTACGTCGGCTCGTATAGTAGCCAAAAAAACTCATTTTTTCGATTTTACCTGAATCTGCTGTAACCTGGATAAATTATAAGTTCTTTATTAACTGCCCTTATTTATTTTTCTGTTAGAAACAACGGGATCCAAGATTAAACGAGATTTTATATCCACTTTATGACGGAAAAAGGGCAAAACAAATTATTCAATCATACGAACAAAACCCAGAAAAAGTGAATGAAGGTATGATATGATGTTGTATTATTTATTGTATAACACGCTGCTAAACCATAAACCTCATGAACTCGGAAAGGACACCGTTAGATAGATATTGCTAACTTATCCAACCATGTAATTGGCATGTAGGTTCATTTTCTGTTTCCTTTGGGTTGATTCCTTAATTTTATATATTTTTAAATAAACGTGAAAATGTCAAAATCTTTTACATTGGGTTAATAAATTATTCACAAATAGGTAATGTTTATCCAACTAGGTCTTAGTTTTTGATTTTACAGGTATGGCCTAGCATAAACCTATTTGCTTGATAAGTTCTCTAGCTAAGCATAAAGATTTTCTTTATAAATGTCGCAAATTTTACAGATCATATGTAATGCAAATAATAATCTCCTTCAGTTATAAACAGTTTCAAAACTATTTTAAGCCCGGAAACTGATGCACAGTTCTCTAATTTTTAGGCCAGTTAAGTAAGGACGGCCTTATCCGATATTTAATGTCCGATGAAAATGCTCCAGTGTTTTTAGACAAATTAGACATTTATCAGGACATGGACCAGCCTTTAGCCCACTATTATATTAATTCTTCCCATAATACGTACTTGGTTGGAAGACAGTTTGGTGGGAGATCATCAGTGGAAATGTACAGACAAGTGCTACTGGCAGGATGTAGGTAATTAAGATGAGTTTCTATTTGTGAACACTTAAAATTTTATGTCGTCAATGTTAGTGATGCAATTGAAGGATATATTTTATACACTGACACTTTTGTGAAATTGCATTCCTGGACTTATTATTGGCGTTACTGATATGAATGTTTAATGTCGTAAATATTTAGGTGTGTCGAATTAGATTGTTGGGATGGCAGAGGGGAAGACGAAGAACCTATTATCACCCATGGAAAAGCAATGTGTTCGGATATCTTATTTAAGGTATATTAAGTGCGATCAATACATTCAGCGTTTGTATTATTTAGGTATTAATTATTTTATGTTTAGGATGTTATTTATGCAATTCGGGATTGCGCCTTTGTGACGTCCGAATATCCATTAATATTATCATTTGAAAACCACTGTTGGTAAGTTCAATACGATAATAAGAGAAAATGTTTATTTGAAAGGATTCAAGATGATCATGTTGTTGTACCTTTTCCAGTAAAGCTCAGCAGTATAAGCTTGCCAAATATTGTGATGATATATTTGGTGATTTATTGTTGAAGGAACCACTTCCAGAATCTCCTGTAAGTTTATTTGGTCATATTTATTTATGCTTTTTTTATCTGTTGCATTATTATACTTGTAATTGTTCGTTTTGTTAAATAATTAAGATAATAACAAATATAATAATTAAGAATTCAGTCAATTTGCAGTGAATTTAATGTCTAAACAAACTTTTATTTGCATACTTTTAACTGTATTTTTATTTTGTTGTTCTCGTTTTGCACCTCCTTAGCTATGCCTTGCACAATATTTTTAGTTAATGCTTATTTCAAGCAAATCTTATGATGATTGCTGCAAAATTGACAATGCGATATTTGCCGTTGTTTAGTTATTTGATGTTAAATGTTTCGTAAAAAAATTGGCCATCATAAGATTGCGCTTGAAAACTAATCCCTAGATAAGCCAGTGTCACTTCTTTGTTTTGTCCGCATGTAATATAGGAACAACGTGTTGTTTTTATTCACCAGCTTGAGCCTGGAGTTCCTTTACCATCACCAAATCAGCTGAAAAGAAAAATAGTCATCAAGAATAAACGATTAGTGCCAGAATTAGAGAAACGTAAGTAACTGTTAGGCTTAATTAATCAGTGCTGAAATTGATATAGTATGCACTTGTCCAGACCTCTGATAATCTTGGGTATGTGTACTTTTACTCCATATATACATGTATATTAAATTAAATCTACTGTAAGTCTATTTCTTACTGAGTTATGCAATTAACGTAATGTATGTTTGCTTGCATACTTTCTAAATGTATGTTAAAAGCTATAGGGGCTGGTCCACTTGGTGCTTCTTCAAAAATGAATTTGTAATTTAGGTGAATCATTGACGATAAAACCGTAGTATCTTGAAACAAACTTTTTTTATTTCAGAGGAACTGGAATTGTTTTGGAAAGGGCAGTTAAGGGATGATGATGATCTTGACCAAAGGGAAGATGCTGAAATAGATTTATCTTCTAAACCAATCGACGATTCTGCAGGAGAGAAAAAAGTAAGATACAGTATTTGCTCATCACTTGTCTTTTTTATGAAGAAGATTGGATTAGGTTACAGTTTTCTTTTTTAAATTCAGACTGAACTTCAAACTGCAGAGGAAAAGGCCATGGCCAATTATCAATATACTGGTGCTACAACTACTGTGCATCCTTATTTGTCATCCATGGTGAATTATGCTCAGCCTGTAAAATTTAGTGGTTTCGATGAAGCAGAAAGTTAGTGATGATTTTCATTTCAATTCTTGCTGAATTATTTAATTTAGGTTTTTTGAGATTTTTCCCATCAATTTATTATTTTATATTTATATTAAACTATAATTTGCTTACGTTTCAATGATTTTTTACATTTTAGAAAAGAACCTTCATTGCAACATGTCTTCATTTGCTGAAAACACGGCCCTGGGATACCTCAAGTCTCAAGCAATTGAGTTTGTAAAGTATCCTTTTAAATTAAAAAAAAAAATACTTAAATGTCAAGTAAGTAAACTTGAAATTTTTCCACACATGTAAGTAATGTTACTTTCCCACACTTTTTCTTCTTAAAAATGTGTGGCTGATTGACGTTGTTCTGATTGTTCATAACAATAAAATGTTGTTGGCCAAATAATTATAGTGAAGCATCATATAAATTTTATTAAATAATTCTTTAGAGCAGCAGTCACTCGATCTTGTTTTCAGTTATTGGGGTTTGATACTAATAATTGTCAGCAAAAAAACTTCCTTAATAACATTTTTAGTTATAATAAAAGGCAAATGAGCCGAATATATCCAAGAGGTACAAGAGCTGATTCTAGCAATTATATGCCACAGGTAAGAGTTCACGCTAGTAATTTATTCACTTGTTTCCTTTCTTTAAATAATCTCTATTCACATTTTTTTTAGATTTTCTGGAATGCAGGATGTCAAATGGTTTCACTAAACTTCCAAACTCCTGATCTTCCCATGCAGATAAATCAGGGGAAATTTGAATACAATGGAAACTGCGGGTAGGTCTTTTTTTAATGTTGCTATTACATTTTTTCTAAACAAAATTGACGTTTTTCCTTGAAAGATAGTAGTTTGGAAATAAGCAATATTAAAAATTGTACTAAGATTTAAATAAAATGACTTCCTTTTTTATAATCATAAAATACTTGTACAAGTCAAGAGATAATTTTTTAAATTTTTTTATATGCTTTTTACTATGAAGCTCCAATATTCTGTCTGAAGTTTACTCGATTTACTGATTATTTCAGCTATCTGCTGAAGCCAGATTTCATGAGGCGGCCTGACAAAACCTTTGACCCCTTTGCTGAATCTCCTGTTGATGGCGTGATTGCAGCTCAGTGCTCAGTTCAAGTTATCTCCGGGCAGTTTCTTTCTGATAAAAAAGTGGGAACATACGTTGAGGTGGACATGTACGGTCTTCCGACAGATACAATTAGAAGAGAATTTCGAACAAGAATGGTCCCTTCAAATGGTCTTAATCCTGTTTACAACGAAGATAAATTTGTGTTTCGGAAGGTTTTTATATTTTTATATAAACATCATTAAAATACAGTCTAAACTGGTTATAGCAAACCCCATGACAATGGAATATCAATTAAGACAAAGAGAATCCGTGAAAATTTTAAGTTTTCCAAACTTCTCAAGATTTGGCCTAGGAAATGTAACCTAATTTTAAATGCAGCGTACGTAATATAATTGCTTGTTCTAAACAACTGCAATTTTTTTCAGAGGTTTCAGAGGTTAATGGTTTCATTGGTTTATTAAATAAATTGTAACATTACATGATATTCTAACAGAATCTAAAACCATATATATAGATTCTAGAAGCAATTTCGGAACTTTCTCAACAAATTGTTGCACCAATTTTGACTGTATGTATGTAGTCTTAAGATATTTAAAAAATTAACTAATACAGTATATTTTCATCTAGGTGGTTTTGCCAGATTTAGCTGTAATAAGAATTGGTGTTTATGAGGATAACGGCAAATTGATAGGTCAAAGAATATTGCCGTTGGACGGTCTACAAGCTGGATATCGCCATATTTCTCTAAGGACAGAAGGCAATTTTCCAATGTCGTTGCCAATGCTCTTCTTAAATATCGACTTAAAGATATACGTACCTGATGGCTTAGGAGGTAAATTAATAGGATTTGCATGAGATGGCCTCGACTAATTTAAAAATTACAGATGTGGATTTGTCAATTAAATCTAACATATGCATTGTAACATTAAAACTGAAAAACAACAAAGTGTGTGGTATTATTTTTGTGCCATCATGAAATTTGGTTCTAATTTGGAATCACACGAGTCAATGATGCAATTAAGACAATTTTCATCAAATTTATGACTATACTACATCACTACATGTTTATTTCTTAGATTTGATGGATGCCTTGTCTGATCCAAGAGCCTTTCTCTCAGCTCAAGAGAAAAGAGCAGCTCAAATGAAGGCTATGGGAATCGAGGAAGCTGATATTACAACCAATAATCTGATGGGAATCGGATATTCTTCCAATAAAACAGCTTCAAATAAGAAAGAAGATGAAAAGAAAGGTAACTTATTTGAGTGATCGAATCTTCTATCTTTTTTTTTTAAAAAAAAAATGGGAGTATAAACGGTATTTATGCATTTTTGCTTTTGTAGATGAAGTGAAATTTGACATAGTCACTGTGGACCATTTGAAAAACGAGAAAGGTTTCACCAAATTGGTAAAAAAACAGCAAAAGGAGTTAGACTCTATGAAGAAAAGGCATCACAAGGAAAGATTAGCAGTGCAAAAAATTCAGTGTTCAGCAGTCGATAAAATTGTGAGGAGCAACAAAAAGTAGGATTTGTTGGTCAATATTTTTAAATAAAGTTATTTTCTATGTGCACGTTTCAAATAATAATAATAGTGATAATAATAATCAACTGGATTTCATCTTTAAAAAAACATTTTTTGTTAAATATTTTAAAGATATAGCTTATAGTTAATGTTAGTGAAAATATGTCAGTATACAGTATCTGTAATAACAATTGTAAAAAAAATAATACTTTTTGCAAACATTTTTCAGTTTGGAATTAAAATGCAAAATTAATAAAAATGTAAACGAAAGATAAGTTCAAATCAAGAGGGAGACAAATTCAAGAAAAATTAGTCATAAAATCATATGAGGATGCAAAACTTTTAAATTTGACATTTGAAGTGTATCATTTGATTCTACTATGCAGAAATGATTTAGTGAATGACCCAGTGATCAAGGAACTGGTCATTGTCCAAACAAAACAGTGGTCTGAAATGTTGGAAAAACACCGCAAAGAGGAATGGGACATATTGAAGAACCATTTGCATCAACAGTGTGAAATCTTAAAAAAACTGATGGATATAGCTCATATTGGTCAAATGAAGCAGTTGGAATGTAAACATGAAAGGTAATAGCCTATACAGCCTCTGTGTCGTTGAAATGCTCGAAAAAACTGGTTACGTTGTGACAGTGATTTATTGACTTAAATCGCCTTTTAAGGGAAAATAAGGAGATGAAGGCTCGACAAGCAAAAGCTTCAGTAGAAACTGCCAAAGAAGTCGCCAGTGACAAAACTCTCAGGAATAAGGCGGAAAAAGATAGGTAAGGAATTTTAATGATAATCTCCGAATTTGTAGGTAAACTGAGAAATATTGTAGAAAAATTTCAATCAATAATTTATTTCATTGTTTATCGTTTCCAAGACGATTGAGAGAGAAGAGCAGCAATAACACGAAAAAGTTCATCGATGAGCGAAAAACTGCAGCAATGAAGCAAACGAAAGAAAAGGAAAAGTTAAAACAAGTTCACGATAAACAGATGCAGGATCTTGTAAAGCACGTCGAAAATGTAAGTTTGAAATAACGTCAATTAATTATATCGGAATGATTGCCTACCTTACCTTCTAAGTAAAATGTGTACAATTTTAAATTTTTTTTGGCTGGATAGGACATTGAAATGTATGATAATGCTGCACTGGAATACAACTTAGCATCTAAAGAAGAGTGCTTCGTTTGATTTTATCCCAAAAACTTTTTTATGAACTCTTCAACTAAATGTAGCCTACAGTGTAATTAAGAAGAACCGTAATTTATTTATAGCTTCGAAATAAGATTTCTAAGGAAAACTTAAATGCTTCGAATAATATGTACAGATATACCATATAGTTAGCGCAAATAATTTCAAGGTATGAAAAAAGGAATTCAGGGTGTTCGGCTGCATTTGACTGGTACTATATAGCGTTTTTGATGTTTATCTCTCTCTTTAAACATGTGTTACATAAGTTAAATTGAGTTCACAATTTTGCCAATAGTTTTACCGGCTTTTAATACACATTCATTCACAGATGGCGCTGAAGTCTCTCAGAAGCTTATGAGATACTGACAGCCTTTGGCGCCATCTGTGGAAACATCCGTGTAAAGTGTTTAGAAAAACAACTGGTGCTCCACATGGATGTTGCTTACTTATTCAGCAAGCACGATGTGGCTAAGCCAATTGAATTTTACGAATTTTCATTCCATTTTAAAGGTGCAAAACTCAGATGGCACCACCATTCAAGTTTAGTAGTGGCAATATGCAACATTAGTCAGAAGGTATTGAGATGGTCAAATAACAGATAGCCACAAAAAGAAATGATCCAAAACGATATTTGCAGAACTAATTTTCACCTCAAATATAAGGAGAGCAATTTGTTCCGCTTACAGTTAATAAGTAAATACGGAAATAATTCCAACTGTTGTTTCATTTCCTATTCTATATTGAATTATTTCTGTGTTTAAATGTAAGAATTTTAAGACAAATATGACAAGTTCCTTTTTTGGCCAGGTGTAGGATATGGAACAAATATTATACTTTTGAAGCTACGGGAATTGAAATAATTTTCGCAGATATAAATTTCTTTGTTTCCACTACAGGCATTTGCTTCGTTTTTGCGTTTTTAAACAACGATTGTCAATTTGCTCGTAATATATGCGCTTTGATGTCACTGCTTTATTTTCAGGATAAATGTACGTCCTTCACAATAATAGATGAGGCATATCAAAGCTTGATTTTTTAAATAGCGTTTGTATGTTTTCAAGGACTTAAGTGATTATTTTCAACGACACAGATGATTGTCTCGGGCAACCACAATTAAATAATGTTCAAAATTAATTGTTGGCGGCGTTGCTATGCTCATTTTCATTTGCTGTTGTCCCCTTTTAATATCCGTGGTTTATGCCGTTGCTTTTTGTGGTAACATTTGTTCAAGAAACATTTCTGCACTCTAGATACGCAGATATTCCATGGGAAACGAATCTGGCAAGCCATAACGAATTGTACGCTAATACTGTATGATTTATTTTCACTACATGTATTCTTTTATCTTTCCTCAGCCTACTCTATTTATAGACAACAGATATAATTGTTAAACGTAATTGTTTTAAGTCAGCTTTGGTCTTTGTTCGAAGTGTACATATTGTTTTTAACCGTTCATCTGCATTATGTGTATATAATTCAAGAATTCTAAACCTAGAATATCTCGACGACAGATCTTCGAATGTTTGCAATGTCTGAGAAGTAAAATTCGTTAAGTCTGACACAGATAGAATTTTTTCTATATCCCGCAAAAAACGATGGGTAGATGTCCATAATCCGTTTCTCTTTAAAGCCAATTTTATTGCAACTCGCTCGAATAGTTTACCAACAGCTGACATTTAAATTTTAATTTAAAAATTCAGCTATGCTCATAATTATAAATAACTTTACAAATTAATTTTCTGGTAAGCATATTTTTATCTGTTTCACACTCAAATTTTTCTTTGCTGAGAAATTGCACCAATTTGTTATAATTTAGTGTTATTGTATATTTTGTTAATTTAAGTATGCCTCTGTGCCATATTGGTTAAAATGTTGCCTTTTTTATTCGGAGTTATTCTAGTCTTAGTAAATAACGAGATGTTTACTTATTTTTTATTTGTTCCGTGACTAGAAATCAAACAACAATCTGTCGTACACGTTTTTGTTTTTTTTTTTTCTCAAAAGATCATCAGTAATTTTTCACTTTCTTGTTACAAAAATGGTGGGAATACTGTTTGCAAAGCTCTGTGAAAAGAGCAAATAATGTACGACTTTTGTTTGGCCATAAATTTCCAAGCCTCACTATTATTGTTGAAAATATTTTATTTTTGCGTGCAGAAGTGTAAATGATCGCGGGTATATAGTATAATTTACATGTCATTCAGGTAATATATGCGAAAAGTCCTGTTAACTGTTTGTTATTATTTCAAGGTGAGATTTCTTCGCAGAAATATTGCATATTATTTATGGAAGGAATCAATTTGACAAACGTTTGCAGGGATTTATGCTAACGATTCTTCAGAAACTTTGCAGAGGTCGCAATTTGCTTTAAATGAGCATATTTTTCGTTTCCCTAGCAGAACTTATATAGTAGATCCAATCTAAAGTTGTATAAGAAATTGAGATTTGAAGTTACATCTATGTACATCAACCATATCAAAACTTTTACCATTCACTTATGCTGTTGTCGACAAATACCCATACGTAATTCGTGGAATTTTACGATTCTAACACTATTGTACAACTCTTCAGTAATTTCTGAGAAGTCTTAACAATTGAATTTCATAATAGGGATGGACTTTGAGTGGCACGTTTTTGTAGCTACTTGAATTTTATACGCTTGGCCCCAAGTTGCAACAAAATATGTTTACAGTCTGACAATTTCAAAATTGTACTAGCTCATCCCCATTTAACAATTTATGGAATTTTAGTAGATAATTGATTGGAGAACTCCGTTAACTTTATCTGGAGATTGCTCATCTGTTTTAACCTCTGAAAAACGTTAATGAAGATGCATATAACTTTTCATTAGACTTTTTCTGAACTTATTTGCTGCTTTTGTAATAAGCTCATTGACAAATAGTCAGCTTCAACTCTTTGATTTGCATATTATAAATTGCTAAAGATTGTTGAAAAGGAACTGAGAAAGAATTTGAACTGCCTTGAAAATGCCTCTGAATAATTCTTAACTATAAATATATATATTTGATTCCAAAAATAACATTACCGATTAAATGGAAAATGAAAACCAAGTTCAAAGTTGTTTGTCTATTATATCCTAACTGTCACCTAAATGTCTCAATCACAACAGCGTGCTTATCGTAGATTTATTCCTTAATAGAAACGAACATTGTTGTAAGAAATACAAAGAATGATTAACATGCAGGTTGTTACAATTGCTGGTCAAGTGAAAAGAACTGGAAAGAACTTTGGATTACAAATTTATTGCAAAAAAGTGCATGTAATACGTTATACAGAAATTTTAACTAACTATGTTTTATCACAAAATGTACATGTTCATCTAAAAGTATCAGTTTTCCAATTCAAGGGCATTTGGATATTTAAGGTGAAAATCTTTTAATTTTTTATCTGGTAGAAATTTGGTTTTTTCTGTTCTGGTGTGCCAGACATAAATCTGAAAAAAAAAATGATAACATTAAAATTTGCCTTATGAATGTTTTACATTGTACATCGTGACGCTGTAAGTTGTTGCAATTTTAATTTCATACCTTTGTACAATTTTCCGCCTTAGGCTCAATATCTTGAAGACTAGCAATCATTTGCAATAATGAACTCTCGACGTATCCAATGGGAACATCAGGGCTGAATTTTGCATTGGGATTGTTCCAAAGCAGGCGCAGATTTATAGCAAATCCTGCCATATCTTCGAGCAAATTGGTAAGTAAAAGTGCGATATTTTAACTTTCATAAAGTAGACTAGACTTAAGTCTACGCACTATGCAAAAGTTTGGATGCTCTGTTTTACATTTTATTTTTTAAATCTTTTTGGAATACGAAAATAAACTCACTGGAATTTGATGACCCAATACATAGATATCCAAAAAGTACCATAAAAAAAAACGTCTGAATGCATATATTTTTAATTACCCAAAATTAAAAATGAATTCAAAAAATGCGAGAAGAAAACTATTTCTGAAATATATTCATTTTTAAATTTGTTTGGACTTTGACGTATGCTAATTTGTATCTCCCCAATTACTATATTAGTGAAGTACGATGCCAACCTATTGCAAATGGTCGTTCCGATCCCCAACCAACCATCCATCCAGTTATTTTTCCATCTTCAACTATAGGACTTTCCCATTTGACACCACCAACAAGGCCCACTGGCCAAGCCGAAATTCTGACCGTGTACCTCATCTGCAAATACAGATCGATACATATGTTGGCATACATGTTCTCTAATTCTTCCCTCCAAATTTCAACATGTGGTTTATACAGACGTCCCTCTTCTAAATACAGTGCATTACCTCTTCGAATAGTTGCAAATCGTAGGTGTTATCATCATCTGCAAAATAAACAACCCTTTGAAGAGTACCCTGAAAATGCTGGCTTCGCAACCACTGGATTGCAGCATTTCTCTGAAAAACCCCTCTTGGTTTTCGCCACTGAGCATCAAAAGTTCCCCTCGTATATTCATATGGTGTTGGTTGGTTTAAATGCGTGAATCTTATCCCAGACCGAATTAATAGTTCCTCGATCATCTGGCTTTTCTCATTGCTATCTTCCACTATTATCCAATGCAATTTTGGCACAAGCATGAGTGTGTGGGACAAGCGTGTAAGTTCGGCTTTCTGAGTTGGCCTCCCGTATGTTGGTGTGACAACGTAGATTACTGGCAAGCTTGGCTTCTCCACGCTTATCCTCCAGCTTTGAAAGGCCTTCTGCCATTTCCAAGGATACTTTTAAAATAAAATAACAATACTTTCTCAATGATTTATATAGTCATGCATATTGCACAAAAATCCCAGCAGAAACTCGATCCGCCACCATAAATGTGCAATTTAAAAAAGGACAAACAGCAATAATTCTGCATTCCTCTGCAGTATAATGGGACCAAAGATTGTGGAAATTAGCATTATTAATACAAGAAAAGTGAAATTCATATGCCATTTATTGCAATTGCCAAAAGACTTATATAAAAATTGCAAAAAAAAATTGTAAAAACTGTATAAATACAGTTTGTGTAATGTTTTCTTAGTTTAATTATGGTAAAAAAATTGCATAAATATTGCAAATTTACGATCACAGAATTTCACTTTTATTGCAAAAAATTGCACTTTAAAATTTTATGATGGCACCACTCTTGGGATATTTCGGAGAAGATCATTTTTATTGGATTTCTTGAACTTAATTTTTTGAGAACATTTTGAAAATAATATTTACTTTTCATAAAAAATATTCTATATATACACATATTTTATCTTTGTTTTAAACATGTATTTCGTCATACGACTTAATGGAATAATAATCCTTCCTTCTTCTTGATGACATAATTAGTGGACAACCCTCACATACTCACAAGCATTTTGCAAAAGCGCCGTAATAAAATCCCATTTTCTACTGTTTCGAACTTCAATGTGCTTTCTGATACCAAGAAAAACTTCGGTAACATTCTTTGTATACTATTAGTGAAATATCACCTATTTTACAGTAATTTTAAGAATTATAAATGTACTTTTCTCGCTGTTATTGGCTCACTTAACCATAAATCACTTATCAGCGAAAATGGAAACATACAACTAGTAAGTATTCGAAACTATACACGCAACAAGCATTGGTGCCGATTATCAAATGTAGGCCTACAGTCAGTCGCATGCTTCCTAATAATCAAATAATGAAACAAGTGTATACGAACTTGGGTACGTAGATTTCTAAATTGCTGAAAGTCGTAGCTATCGTCTGCAGCTCGTCGATTTTCATAGACTGTAATTGTAGTGTAGCATACAGGAGGTTAATTATTACCGCCCTCAAACCCTTCTGACGGTTCCAGTTTCAAAAGCATTTCACTTTACCTTTGAATAGAATGAATACGGTAGCCAGAACTGTTGTGAAAAGCAGCACATATCTGTATCTCAACTGCATTGCCTAATCTGCTTTATCCTAAAATTTGCCAAAGCGTTCTATATTTCATCGTTTCGCACTCACACTCCACGACATCGCATTTGTCGTTCACGTTCAACCATGGTCTTGGCTTATCTTTCAAAAATGAGCGTAATTGAAGGGACGATCATAAAATGCGTTATTTGGATAAAATGTGTACCCTATTTGTAATAAATTAAACAATTAAACGCCTATACTTTCATCCAAAGTAAAACATCACCGCGATATTCTCTCAACTACTGTATTTCTTTTTTGTTGATGCACGAACATACAGTAGCTATAGTAGGGTATAGTAGGTTGCAAAACTGCTCACTATACTGCATGCGATCAATATGGTTTCGATCCACACACGTGCTATTCAAATAAGGAAATTAAACTATGGCACCTCATCAATCTCTTGTTAAATTTTTCCACAAATACATGTTTGCTTGCACAAAAAGTGATTAAATTATTTTTTAATGACATGTACTTCAGATAATCAGGAATATACTGTACAAAATAAATTGCAGCTGTATAATGAGTGAGATACCTCAAAAAGACATTGTTTTTTTAATTTTTTTATTTGTGTAAAATATACAACTGGAGTCTTCCTTACACTGCTTCCTTATCCGAAATGCTTGGGACCAGACGTGTTTTGGACTTCGGATTATGGAATATTTACAGATGCATGCAGTATATTGGATGCATGTATCTATTCGGTTGGTAAAATTCTGAACACCATGCAAATTCCTTTGTTTAGTATTAAATTTACATGTACACATCTTAGTCTGAAGGCAATTTTGTACAATATTTTAATAATTTGAGACATTAGAAGAAGTTTATGTAAATTTATCCATAAAGAACTGGCGCGGAATTTTTCATTTTTCTCTCATCATTTTCGGGCTCCAAAAAGTTTTTAATATTGGAATATTAGCTGTAGCCTACCACACAAATGTTACGTAATACATTTAGTAGGACAACATGCACAGTATGTAACATTACTTTTTTTTATTTCTAGGTGTTTAAAATGTCCCAGAGGTTTTGATCATTTCCAAAATGATGTTTTAAAACCATAAAAACATTGGAAATATAATTTATTTTATTTTTTTTTTTTTTTTGAGATCATATGCATGATGATATCATCGCCTGATTTCAAAATACATGTGCTTAGCCTAACTAAGGTGCAATACTTGTAGGATAATGAAATTTGTTGTGTGTGCTGCATCATTTTTCTGTAGCTTATAACCAGTGCATCAAGTATCCTTCAGTCATTTGTCTTGTAGCTACGTGTTCAGTTGTCAGACGTGTCGAGCATGTCGGATCATTTAAACAAAATTCGGAATTGCGCAGTGATTGACTTTTTAGTTAAAGAAAGGATTTCCCCAACCAAAATTCATGAACGCATGGTCAATGTGTATGGGGACTCTGCACCATCATATGCCACAGTTAAAAATCGGACAGCGGAATTTAAACGGGGGAGAACATCACTGGATGACGATCCCTGCTCAGGACGTCCGGTTGAGGCCACCTTTAAGGAAATGTGCCAGAAAGTGGAGCAATTTATTCTGGAAAATCAACGAGTTAAGGTGTCTGAGATTGCTTGGATAATGGGAGTGAGTAGTGCCTCCATTAAAACAATAGTGCATGAACATTTGGGGATGTCCAAGGTGTGTACACGTTGGGTTCCCCGAATGCTCACTCCAAAAATGAAACGAAACAGAGTGGATTGCTGTCGCGAAGTTTTGGACATGGTTCGTTGGGCCGAAAATGATTTTTATGCTCAATTGGTGACGTTTGATGAAACATGGCTCTGTAACTATGATTCTGAGAGTAAGCAAGAGTTAATGGAATGGAAGCAGCATGATTCACTGCCCACCAAAAAGTTCAAGGTGCAGAAATCGGCTGTGAAGGTGATGGCTTCAATGTTTTGGGATAAAGACGGCCTTCTACTTATTGATTACTCGCCATCTAAGATAAGAATTACTGAAAAGTATTACTGTGACTTGTTACTTAAATTACGAGAATCCATCAAGCAAAAGCGTCCTGGGAAACTTGCTCAGGGTGTCGTCATTCTGGATGACAATGTTCCTGTTCACACCCATGTTGTCCGGGATACCTTCATAGAATGCGGATTTAATCCGTTCCCTCATCCCCCTTGTTCACCGGACCTTGCCCCCTCAGACTTTTTCCTGTTTGGCAAGTTGAAAAAAATGCTTCATAGCCAACGTTTTGAGGATGAATCCCAGGTGAAGACAGCGACAGAAGCTTGGTTTGCAGAGCAAGACAAAGAATTTTTTTTTGAGGGACTAAAGTTGCTTCTGAAAAGATTAAAGAAGTGCATTAAAGTCAAGGGAGATTATATTGAAGAATAAAAAAAATACGATATTATAAATATATCAGGGTAAGAACTTTTTGACACCCCTCATATGTTTAGTTTGGTGACTTATTGTAGATATTGCATGAGCGCTATTGATTCAAAGCAATCCTTAAGGAATTTTCTATGCTTAAGAAGGTAAAGCTTATATAAAACTCATGTTTTAATCTTATACGTTAAAATATTCTCTTCCTTTGGCTTTGATTTAAGTTTGGGGTTAATTGGTTAAACATTTACAGGTAGACGTCTATACTGTATGTGGAAAAGTAGCACGTTACATGAACATGTATTTGTATGAGAATGTGGATGGTCTCATCTATTTGTTGTGAAAGGATCACTGTTAAATTTTTTATGTTAATTGGATAGAAAAGTATCTACATGTATAGGCCTATGCCAATTTTAATTACTGATATTTTATATGGTTGATTACTCATTACTGTGTTTTTCCAACACATGCATTGAAATGTGGCCATTATACCACCTTTAAAATCATTGTAAATTACATTTCCAAATTGTTTGGTTTATACTGTATGCTAAAATGCTGTGTTGTTGAATTTCTGAAATAAAATTGGGTGTGATATTTAACTTTTTTCTATATTTCTATTTTTGCCCACATTTTAAAGTGTTTCAAGGACATTTCGCGAACAATCCCATCCTCGCACATATCTCGAGCATTTCGCATTTTCCCAGTATAAAAAAGTCAGGGTTGCCACTGACCTGCGAAGTCAGGCAAAACTGAAAAAGTCAGGCAACTTTGTCAAAACTTAATGAAAAGTCAGGCAAAGTCAGGCTGAGGTCAGGCAAAAAATATTATTTGGTGAAATATGACTTCCAATACCCAGGCTTTGCCACCCATATTTGTTATTTTACAAGTCAATGCATTGCATGTTAATTGTCATGCAGTTAATTGTGCTTAATAAATAAAAATTACGCGCATTATTGAAGATGTGTTTTGCTTTTTTAAAAAAGGAAGCTATTTAATTTTAATCAGGCAAGATTGTATGAAAAGTCAGGCAAAATTGTACGAAAAGTCAGGCAAGTCGATTTTTCAAATGTTGTGGCAACCCTGAAAAGTAGAAAAGGCACGATGGGTGAGGTCAGCACTCGGGTCAGCAACATATGAACATATGCAAAGCTCGCCATCTGGCGAATGACGTCAGCGCCACGTCTTGGTGAGTTAGGTTAAATTCCAATCACTCGCAGGTTAGGATTTAATCGCTCCGATGAAGATAACGGCGCTTCGAGCAAGTGCCTCGTCGCGGCAGATTCGTCCGCCGTTGGCCAGCGGCGCTCCGCTCATTCGCGAATCGTCACCGGTCGCGAGAGGACCTCGGAAAACTGCGGGCGCGACGGCACTGGCAACAAACTCGCCATCTAATCGGCCAGAAGAGACAATTAATCGTCGGCACAATTAAAAATCGTTCGCAATTTCGGCCCGACGAAGACAACGCTCGGGAGCAGTTGAGAAGAAAAATCGCGAGCTGCTCTGTAGCGCTCTCGTCGCCCCTTTCGTAAGGGGGGACGACCGAGGAGACTATCGTCTCGCAGTCGTTTGACAATCTCGAGCTAGAGAGGACTGAGTGACGGATCGTGGATTAAAAGAGGTATCAAATGTGCGACGATGGCCGGAGCCAAGCCCGGTGTCCACGTTGTGCAGCTGAAACCCATCGTAGTTCCGCAAAGTTTACTGGACGGTGCCAAATTCATTAAATGGGACGACGTGAGTACACGCTTCTTCTTTTTCTTTTTTCTACACTCTCCCCTTTCCTTAGCGCGATCGTGTTTCTATAACTCGAATCGTTGGGTGAAACGATCGCGTTTTGTTACTTGTTTGTTTTTCCTCATCCTTTGATAAAAGGGGCGATCGTGCCGAAATGTCGCGTTTTGGGATAAGCCTTGAAGTGCGATTTTTTTGGCCCCCCCTCCCTTCGTTTCCAAAGGCCCAACGTGCCAGTGTTGCCGCCACGATTGCGAATCGACAAATGAAAATCCCCGATTAGAATTTAGCCTTTCGAAGGAAATAATGGCTAGATGACCTTGGTCATCTCCAAAACACGATCGACAGTCTGTCAAAGATCGCCCAGGGCGATGGGAAGTTCCGGATAAAACATCGATGGTACATGTAATGGCAAAACTACGGTAAAAGAAGACTTAATCGCCGAATAGTCTGTAATCGGAGTTTGACGCAAACACCCAACATTGGAAAAAATAATAATGCGGGTAAAAAAAACCGATCATTTTGATTTATGTAATAAATTTCGTTAACAGGTGAGGTGACGTAATTAAGGTAGTGTATCAGGATTTCATAGTTGGCGAATTCCTGTCGATATATGTTGTGGATTTTGCGATTTAGCAGACGGTGTTGTCCCACTGTGAGGCTAGGATTTAATTACGCAAGCGCTTCTGTTTAATAAATTCACGTTTGTCATCGTTGCAGTGAATAATCAAAAACTGCAGTCTTCTGTCTCTAGCAGAAAAAAACAACGTTCAAAATGTGATTAAATGTTTGGAAATTTGGAAGGAAAGGATTAGTAGCCTATCATCTGGCTGGTGTGGATTTGTGAAAACGATGAATTTCCAGAATAATTTCTGTTGTTTTGTAGTTTTAAAAATTATGAATACAGTACATATGAAGGAAAAAGTTGATTGGATAATGGAATGTTATTTTCTACTGTATGTTATCTTCGTGTAGTCTGCTGCCTTCAGGCGTACACAAAATTCCTGTTTTTTTACTCTTATTTTTTACATTTCGGAATGAAAGGGAAAATCGTTGAATTTTCGAGGTTAAATTAATACCTATAGGAAAGCCACTTAATTTACGCATGACTTACGAAATTTGTTGGATTTTACCAACTTCCTCGTACTGTAATTGTTTTGAATCATCTCCATTTTTTTTTGTATTTATAAAAAGCTGTAAATGTTAAAAGGCAGTTGAAATGTAAGAAACGAACACCAATGACACGTTGGGAAACGTTTTTTTTACAGTATTATACAGTACTACATGTTGTTAGATTCATCTTCAGGTAGTGTTGCCAAAACCACTTTACCCTGTCATGGGGAAAGCGAGGCCTCCCCGAGCATTTATTTCACTTAATCGCCGTAATTGCCAGGTAATATTTATTTTGTTGTCATCCTCCGATTTATTTTTAAGCGGAACCAGACGTGGATTTTCTAAAAAGATTCAACCTTTGAGGCTAGACCTCGTCGTCTAACGAGGTTTTTAAATTTCCCCACATTGCAGACCTGTACATGAACGTGTTCCTTTAATTGCGGGATTATCTTACTGCGCTGGTATTTCCACCTAACCCATTAGGCCTACGTTACTTTTTAAAGGTGAAATGCGGGGTTAAGCTCGCAAATCTCCCATTTTTTCTTGAATGTTGAAACGATTGCGAAGACCCGCAGTGGTGAACGTACATTCTTGCGGTTTGTTTTATAACAACAGCTAATTGCGCGGGTGTCTGGAACAATTTTGTTAATGTACCAGATTTTTTTAAAAAAAAGTAATCAACAGGGCATACTTTTATTTCATGAAATGCGAACATTTCCAGGCGAATTTAAAAGGAAACATCATTGGAAGAAAGTCGTAATCGAACGTGTATTTTTCATGGTGTTGTGCAGAAAGATAAACTCCTTGGTAACTATGGAAGCTCAATTTAAATACATGTACATGTATGCTTTCATTTACTAATTCTAAATTAGTTGCATTTTTCGCTAAGAATTCTGAAAATTCGATGATAAGAATTTTCAACTTTAGTGTAACTTCACACGTGTATACCTATTCTTTTTTCAAATGCCCATTGAACTTAACGCTTTTTTATGCAACTGGTTGTAACTGCCTTCGAAAACTCCATATGCTGCGTTGTTTGAGCGGAGTTGAAATCGTGTCAGAATCTCGACTGCAGTTATTTGACCTTTTTCCCTTCTTCCTGGCAAAAACATTTGACCTTCCCCCTCAGGAGGCCATCCGCTGTCTGTGCCAGTTTTTTATTCCTTTTTTTTTCTTCGGTTACTTTTTTGAGATATTTTAAGTTTGTCAACATTTACGAACGAGTGCATTGCGCTCCGTTATTGTTAAACATTGAATTTCCATTATTTATTCGCTAATTCAAACATTGTGAGATTACTTTTAATGGTTCTCTAAAATTCCCTCTCATTATTTGAAATCACCCAAGTTCCCGATTACTTGTACATGTACACTATTCTCAGATAAATACTCTATCACGAATTGCTAAGCGCATGAAACGCTCTCGTAGCGCCATCTCACGTGTTTTTAGAAATGGCAGTAAAAAAGTTCAGGAAAAAAAACCATGTAAATATGCTTTTATTGATAAATGAATGTTTCCAAATCGTATATTCCATGAGGGTAGTAGTTCGTTCCACATAGCACCTGTTGTATGAAAGTAATATTTAACTATACTAAAAAAAATGTGAAGTTGCCTCGGATACTTGAATATATTGATTTTGTTGTATTTTGTAAAAAAAGTCTTGAAAATGTTGTTGATCGAGGAGTTAAAAAAAAATCGCTACAACGCAAACTGAAATTGATATTTCTTTTTGGGAGAAAATTCATTTTGCATTTGCAGCGAATATTTATGCCTGTATGATAAAACACCGGTTTATTTAGAAACGTTTTCCACTTCATGGGCATTCTCAGTCTGTCTTCCGGTAAAGCTCACGTGCAATAACGCCGATATAGAGCACGAAGTTCAGCCTCGAATAGTTTCCGAAATAATTTTATCAGAATACATGTAGTGACGTTTCAGTCTTGAGGTGTCCAAGAGTGCAGTCGTTGAAGATCGACCTTAACCCTTTGATGTTGTGGCCAAGGTTTTCTCAGCTCGTATTTACCCTTGACTGATTTTCGTGCTTGCTCAGCAATCTTTCTAACGTGTTGTCCTACATGATCTCCGATTAGGTTACACAATATGGTTATCGCTGGCCCGATGGGCAGATAAAACGTAACGTAAACATTATGCGTAGCCACGCACCCACGGCTACAGTACGTCTATACCTCCCGTTTCGTTGGTCGGATTAAGGAGATAAGCAGTTTTCTTCCAACCGGTTGCTTATAATAGGCCACTATGCCAGTGGATTTAATGGGTCTTGTCGCCATATTGGCATGCAGTGACAAAAAAACGTGAATTTTAACCCATCGCAACAGTCGAACTCAATGTTCGGTGATATGTTTCGGAAACCACCCCACGTTCGGTTGGTGAGACGTTTCTTTGCTTCCAGAATCTGTCATTTGGAGAAAACCCAAAGTTTGCTCTTGCAGTAGGCCTACATGTAACGTATATACGCGATTGATGTTTATTACAGAAAACCATTACTTGAAATTTTCGATTTGGAATGTATATCTCTGGAACTTCTGCATTTGAGGGGACACAGTTTGGAATTACAGTAGTTAAGAAAACCCCATTGTTTTGATTTTTTCGAATTTGCGTACAGTAGGCTATCTCTGAAATTACTTGAGATGACACGAGCGGTGTTTTGCTCTTTTTTACGCCTCACATACCAATTAATAATTTCGTAAATAAAATCGAGCGTAGCAGAACTGTCACAACGGGTCGCGACCCCTTGTGACAGAACTAAGAAACAAGTTGTTTGGCAAAAATGCACATGTCATGACATATGTCTTTGAAAGTACAATACCGTATGATAGCATGATATCTGCAGCTTGCTGCGTGCAATTTCGGACTATTATGTCGAAAATTTCTTGAAATTGCACGTTATTACGTCGCCGTTATTTCTTACAGTAGTGGCCAAAAAGATTGCATAAAATGTATGTTTCCCATTTTCTTCAAAATGCCTGCATGTACATCAACTTTCATGAGAGTATGTTTGAAAGCAGTTCTAAATAAAACTAGAAACTACTACATTTTGACACAAAGAATTGAAGAATGCAAAAGCAAATCATTTAATCATCATTCCTGTTGACAAAAAGATAGCATAATTTATACAAAACTTTGTAACAGTGCCAAAATTAAACATTTGATTATTGAAATGTACAAATGATCAAACTAAATGTTAATACTTGGTGCTGTACCCCTTGGCAGCAATAACTGCTTGGTCCAATGTGGGATGGAGGCAGCCAAATTGTTGATTCTCTCCTGGGGGATATTCTCCCATTCAGTCTTCAACAAGTCAAATAGTTCATCACCATTTGAGCATTAATTTTGGCTAATGAGGCACCCTAACTCTTCCCA